>JALMQS010000187.1:30762373-30899841 GCA_024734495.1 Forficula auricularia
AAAATTTATATAAAGTTTTTAGGAAAATTACATTTTAAAGTACTTTCCGCTACAGTAAGATATAGTACTTTTGTTTTAATTCTTTAAAATTGGTCCTTTTGGTTTTTCATTTTTAAGTTGATTTCAATTTGGCTCCTGCAGATTGGCCAAAATTAATTGATGACCCTGAGGGTAAAATCAGATCGGCCCTTTTTCCTTAACACATTTTTTGCCAGCTCTTTAATACGTTCTTTAAAACTTTTGAAATTGAGGTTGTCCTCTACTTGATGCAAATAAACATATACCATATATATATCAAATATAAATATGTATATATAAATAAAAAAATACAAATCTTTTATAAAAACACAATCCAGAACAGGTTTATTTAAAAGCCAAAAATTTCGGGAGAATTTCTCCTTTTTTTTCAAAGATAAATTTGTAAAAAAGTTGCTTCCTCTAAAATTTAGAAAGCAACACTAATATATTAAATATTTTTATAAAGACAATTATACATATTGTCTTGGTGACCAGATTATCTTTAAATAAAAATATAAATATTTAGGAAAAAATTTATTTTTCTCTAAAATTTTTTATAAACATTCGAAAAAGAATCCATATCTAATAATCATATTAATCACATTAATGTATAATTGTCTTTATAAAAATATTTAATATCTTAGTGTTGTTTTCTAAATTTCAGAGGAAGCAGCTTGTTTTTCTTTTTCTTTGATAAAAATTTACCTTTTAAAAAGGGAGAAATTCTCCCGAAACGTTTGGCTATTAAATAAACGTGTTCTGGATTGTTTTTTATAAAAGATTTGTATTTTTTTTCATATATATAAACAATCAATATTTTTTTCTTTTTTATGTATATATAGTAGGTATATATGATTTATTGCATCAAGCAGAGGATAACCTCAATGATTTCTCTTTATGAATCAACAACTCTGCTACTCTCGACAAAACAAAAACGTTTCAATTGACTTCTTTCGCTTTTAATTTGTTGTTCACTACCTGGATGAGATTAAATCCATGCATCATTTACTGATAAATTGTAAATGATAACACTTCCTATTTATTCTAGCAATTACTTATTTGCCCATTTGAATTGAACAGCGCTCGCTTATTAAATAGATATTCTAATAAATGTAGGAAGATTGTTTATAATTAATATTCAATTAGTAGTTTTTTAGTTTTTTCTAAATATTTTGATGGCTTAACCAATTTCGTTCAAATTTAATATTGTATTTAAGTACCTTGATGACCCCAAAAAATGTTATATAAAGTTTTTAGGAAAATTACATTTTAAAGTACTTTACTCTACAATAAGATATACCAGGGGTTGTCCAGGATTTTAATTAGGGGGTGGGGGCAGCTAATATTAGTTTCGAGGGAGAGAGGGTGCGAGTTCGAAATAAATGAATAAAATAGAAATAAAAATATGTCGTTTATAAGTTTAATATTATAAATTATTTTTAAAAAGACACCGTGTTATGAATTAGGATATTGGAATTAGAATAGAATTATGTTCTATTTTTTTTAGTTGCCAAAAATAATAGACTTTATTTCTTCTTCTAGGGGGGGAGAGCTGCCACCTGCCCATAGCTGAACACTTCCTTGAAGATATAGTACTTTTGTTTTAATTCTTTAAAGTTTATTTGATTATCATTGCTCGTCAAAAATTAAACAAAAATTTCTCCCCGTAAACCTAACAATGGATTCCAATAGAGTTTTATACGCTATTTCCCGATTTTTTACAACACGTCAGAGTTTTGAGATATTATCGAGCAAAATGACGAAAAGAACCATTTTGACCTATTTTCGAGTCACACATTAAATATTAAACAGTAATATTTGAAATCAAAATATTTTGTTGACGTAATAGAAAACAGCTTCCTCTTTGATTTTCAAATCACCACTTGTTTTTAGCTCAATTAGAACTCGAGTTACAACTAAAAATCTAAGACCTTAGGTTTTTATCTATGTTTATTATCCTTTATAATCACGTAGTTTTAGTTTTTTAGTTGTAACTCGAGTTCTAATTGGACTCAAAAATAGGTAAAAATGGCATTTTTCGTCGTTTTGACCGATATATATCTCAAAACTCTGACGTGTTGTAAAAAGTGGGAAATTGCATGATAATCAGCGTATCAAACTCTACTGGAATCCATTATTAGGTTTAAGGGGAGAAAGTTTTGTCGAACAATTAATGAAGGAAAAACATATTAATATTTCAAATGACTATGGATAAAGTCTAGCAAGAGTTCGGTCTAAATCATTTGTCAAGTCAGGATGGCATCAGAATCGTTTTGTGAATGATGGGATATCAGTAGACTAGTTGTTATCTAAAAGGGAATGAATCTCTTGCGATGGGTGTGAGCTGTGCAGTGCGAGTGTGAATGAACGTTGTTTGGATCGGCTATTGTTGTTGCTGGAGGCAAATTCCAGCATGTGGATCAATGAGCAAGCTTGGTGCAGGATTGCCGTTCGGCGGAGTGTTCTCCAGTGCGGGTTCCGCCGAGTTGAATGGAAAACATTGTCGCCGACGCAAGGCCCGTACCGTGTTCTCCGACCAACAGCTCACCGGACTCGAGAAGAGATTCGAGGCACAGAGGTATCTGTCCACGCCCGAGCGGGTCGAGCTCGCCAACGCACTCAACCTCTCCGAGACACAGGTAACTAACTACCTAAGTACCTAACTACTCTTCTTTCTTCTCTTATCTTGGACTCCCACTAGGGCTTCTCTCCCGGGATTTCTCGTTTCCGAGTTCCCGGGAAATGCGCAAAAATATCAACGTATTCCCGATTTCCCGAGAAAAAAGTCAATTCCCGGGTTTATTTTTAACATTTATCATCATCGGGGAAATCGGGGGAATATCGACTACTTAAACACTGTTAAAAATATCAAGTATTAATCTTGGTAATAAGATGCTTAAAACGGTCAAATTGCTTGGTTACTTTATCTATTATGAGTTTCTTCTATTGGATTTGCAAACAATCAAATGTTTTTAATTTTCCAAAAATTTCAAAAATTCCAAAATCTCAAAGGCCGTTTATCTAATTTTCCAAAAAATTTTGAAAATTTTAAAATCTTAGAATCTTGAAAAAATTTATAATAAAAAATAATTTGTTACAAAATAGCAGACATGTCTGTCCATGGCTCTGCCTAGCTCAGTCCCCCTCTTAAAAGGTCAGGGGGCTTAATCCCCGAGTTCCCCACCCCCAAGCCTATGGTTCAGGCCATCTATAGTTACTAGTAGTATCTTGCGTGGATTGCTTTTGAAATTGTTTATGGAAAGTAATTGAATTATTTAGTGACACATGTGACCAATTTTTTAAATTCAATGAGAATTTTGTAGACCCTTATGATTAAGGTAGTTCTTTCACAAATGTAAACATTCAAGAATTCTTCGAAACTTGGAATATAAGTCATTAAAAGAATAATACACATACTGCTAAAATTTCAAGACGATTTACCACACCAAACATGAAATAATTCCAATTAAAAATGAATTTTTTTACATATGGTAGATTGGGAAAGGGTGGGAAAATGATCATTATTTTATTTTTTTTCATTGAAGGACTTTCACCATCTTGATGAAAAACTAATATTTGTTAGAATAATATATATTCGGAGTAACTTAAAAAAAAATTGAAATTATTTACCTCGTAGTTTTGATAAAAAATAAAAAAAAACAAAAACATATTGGCTGATTATTTTTAGTTCGCTTGGAAACGATCCATTCATAAAGAGGATATAGTAGTGTGAGAAGTATAGTCACGTTAAAAATACATAACCTAAAGTTTTAGCACCGTTCATATGTATCGAGTGGTTACGAGGCTAAAACTTTTTGTGTGGATTGTCGCGAAAGAACTACCTTAAAATAAAAACATGAATGAACAGTTCGGGACCTAACAATTTTTACTATTAGATAATATTCACAAATTTTACTTAGAGAAAGTGGTGTAGGTTTTAGGTGAAACATGATATTAATTAATAAAGTAAAGGGTGTGTAGTTTCACAGTGAATTAAATAAACCTCTTTGAGTTTTATTTTATTCACTGTGAAGCTACACACCCTTTACTTTATTAATTAATATTCACAAAGCTTCTTCCATTTTATTGAAAAACAAATTGAATGCAAAACAAGATAAGCCACTGATATATCTCCTTGAATGTTTTCAGGTAAAAACCTGGTTTCAGAATCGTCGGATGAAGCATAAAAAGCAGCTTCGGAAGATGAATGAGGAAAATAAAGGACAATCGAGTGGTGGTGGTAAGTACCCAGCCATTAAACTATCAGCAGATTATAATTGTAATTGAGTGAATGCTTGGTGTATTTATTAACGCTTTGTTACATTGATAATATCAATTAATTACCTATTGCAAACTGCTATTATTAGTACGGCCATTACCAAAGCGAATGCTCTCGCTTTTGACAGCATTGCCACTTACTCATAAGCGAAATAAAGCCTTTGTAATCCTGGATGGCCTGCGCTGCACACCCGCGTCAAGCAGATAGTAGTGTTTCTCAAACTTTTTGGTTCGCGACCCTCTTTTGAACTTAAAAATTTCAAAGCATCCCCCGAAGAATGGGTATGTTTAGAAAAACATTCCGGAGTGGGGGTTTAATTGAAATTCAGGAGTTAATTTCTTCTTATTAATTGTATGGGAACACTCATATTTTTTATTAATAAGAGATTTATTTATAGTATAATAAATTAAAAATTAATAACTTATTAATTAGCGAACGAAGAAATGAATTTTATATTATAGACAAAAGGATCAGCCGGGATTCGAACCCGGGATCTTCGCATGTGCGCTGCGATGCCTTGGGTTCAGGGATCGGTGGCCAAAAGGATAAGAGCTAAGGCATCGCAGCGCACATGCGAAGATCCCGGGTTCGAATCACGGCTGATCCTTTTGTCTATAATATAAAAGTCTTTTCTTCGTTCTCTAATTTAATTTAATTTATAATTGTCTTTCGACTCGGCATCGTTGTGATTGCGCCTCGGGGTAAAAGAAAAAATTATTTTCGACCTTTGGGTTTGTGATCGATTGGGAGGCGTTTGAATATAGTTTAATAATAGTCCGGCCACTACAGAGCTGCAAAAATGAACGAGGAAGAGATTAAAAGATTAAATAAAAACGAAATTCCATAATTCATATAGACATTAAGTATCATCTTGGGTTCAGGGATCGGTGGTCAAGAGGATAAGAGCCAAGACTCTTATAAAGGCATCGCAGCGCACATGCGAAGATCCCAGGTTCGAATCCCGGCTGATCCTAGTCTATAATATAAAAGTCTTTTCTTCGTTCGCTAATTTAATTTAATTTATAATTGTCTTTCGACGCGGCCTCGTTGTGATTGCGCCCCGGGGTAAAAAAAATAATTATTTTCGGCCTTTGGGTTTGTGATCGATTGGGAGGCGTTTGAATATAATTAATAACTTATCTTTGAACAAAATATTCTATGTATATGTTTCGACATTAACTTAACTAATTAATCACGAAGAGAAAAAACACAAATTTATTATATATCAAATATAAATATGTGTTTTTTGAATTAAATTTATAATTTACATTAAAAAATGCTGGTATGTTCTATGTTTTATTTCTAAACTAAATTGATTAACATTTTTAGAGAGTCTGGTGTTGGTGCGAGGTGAAAAATATTTTTTTCAAAAATTATTATTTACTATGAGTTATTCACTAGGTCGCTTGTTTCACGTGTAAGAAATAAAAGAGAGAGAGTTTTCTCAATATATATATTTCGGACTGTCAACCCATCATCAGGAGATACAGAAATTCATTCTAAAGTGAAGTTAGTTATTTTTTGTATCTCCTGATGATGGATTGACAACCTGAAATATATATTTATTGAGAAAACTCTCTCTTTTTTATTTCTTACACGTGAAACAAGTGACCTAGTCAATAACTCATAGTATAAATAATAATTTTCCAAAAAATATTTTTTCTGTCTTTTATTAAATTGATTATGTTTATAAATAAATAAGTATTTATATAATTTATTTGTTTGAGACTATAGTTTCTGGTTTGGCCTTCATAATCACTCTTTTTAATTATAAATGTATATATATATATATTGTGTGTGTGAGTGTGTTTGTATGTTTATTTGCATCAAGCAAAGGACAGCCTCCTTGTTTCTCTTTATGATTCAATAACTCTGCTAATCTCGGCAAAACAAAATCTCTTCAATTAACTAATGTTCCTTAAACATATTTTAAATGAAATTTAATATGATGGGAGAGCTTGCTTATTTTGCATAAAAAATTAAACCAGAGGGTTCAATATCGGTCAGTGTAGATCTTAATAGTGATTTCTATGTTGCTAACTCGAGGAGAAAGCTGGTATTCGCAAAACTGATTCATTTAATTAGTAGAGATTGTGGTGTTGGTGCAAGGTGAAACATCTTTAATAAAGATAAGAGTAAATAAATATTATATGTAATATTCATTTATTATGAGTTAAGGATTCTTGGTCACTTGTTTCACATTAAAATTAAAAAAATTAAAAGATGTAAATTTTTTTTCAATATATATATTTCGGGCTATCAACCCATCTTCAGGAAGTACAGATTCATTTAGTTTTATAGGCATTAAACTTATTCTTCATAGATTTCAATAAATAGTATAACGGTATATATAAATAGTACTACGGTATATCATTCCCATCCTCAATAAGTATTAATTAACAGGAAATAGCAGGAATAGCAGTGAATTGAACAATAAATAAAAAACGGAGTTTTTATTAAATGGGCCAGAAGTTTCGTCGATTTATTTCGACTTTCTCAGTCGCCCATTTTATCACTCTTTGTCAAAAGACAATTCCATTATGCGACAGAACATCTTTAATCTTTTTTATTATAACTACAATACATTCTTGGCCCTAATTATTCAACACTCTTGAACCTTTTTTCTCCTTTCAACAATTAAAAAAATCAAAATTCTTATAAAAATCTTTTATGTTGTTTTTATTTTTAAACAGACAAAGCCTCTGCATATAGTAGATATCTTGTTATTTAAGGAGGTCCTTTCGCTCCACTTGAGTCAAAAGAAGTGTACTATCCTAGTATCTAATATTTAATAAATTAAGTTAAAATACAAATGAAAAATAATAGAATTAAAAAATAACTAGCCGCCCCAACCGCCCCAGGCGCAAACTTAAGGTCAAAACCGCGAGCTGACTATATAAGCTAAATAATGACACTGGATTCATGTCTCTAAGACTAATAGTTTTGTAATTATTAAGGTAAGACCATATAGACCTTTTCGTTACGGTCCACTTTTCAGACCTGGTACCCGTTCTGATTTTAAAGACGTTTCACGTCCAAAAAAGTATTTATTTTATTTATTTCTAATTGTGATTTTCATCAAAATGCGGTTTAATTATGAATAATTAAAGAAATTAATTATTTTTTGAAAATGTCTCTGTGTTGAAAAATGTTCGGAACGTGGAGAAAAATTATTTTCAACCATGATTTTTTGTTCAGTTTGTCTGGATTTAGATACTCACTATAATTTAAAAATTGGCTAAGAAGCCAGTTATGGGAAAATAAAAAGTTGAATTAAAAGCCAATTTCTATTTGATACTTTATTTTGGGCAGACGTAATCGATATTTTACAACATTTCGAGCGCTACACCGCTGCTCTTCATCAGTGCACGTCCACTGGAAAAGATTATTGCATGTTTTAACATTTATAATAAATTTTTAAAGGGTGAAATTGAGGAACATATACTACTCACCCAAGTCACAATAACACGCAAAATTTATCTCCAGCAGACGTTTTACATTAGGAATCATTACACTGTAAAAATAAGTTATTCCAACTGAACAATTTCAAATACTGTCTTTCGTTCTGCCTTTATTTAACATATATAGAACCAAAATTCCCCACTCCACTTGAGATCAATGAACTCTAGCTTATTTATAAAATCATCATATTGCACAAAAGATCGATAATTGATATAAATTTATTCACTACATTACTATTCACATCTATAATACATTTATTTTATTACATTATATTTACATTTATAATATGTATTATAGGTATTATAAATGTAAATAAAAATGTAATAAAATGAATGTATTATAGATGTGAATAGTAATGTAGTGAATATTGTAAAAAATTTTATATCAATTATCGATCTTTTGTGCGATATGTTGATTTTATAAAAAGCTAGAGTTCATTGATCTCGAGTGGGGAATTTTGGTTCTATATATGTTAAATGAAGGCAGAACGAAAGATAGTATTTGAAATTGTTCAGTTGGAATAACTTATTTTACCAGTGTAATGATTCCTAATGTAAAACGTCATGATCCTCAATTCCACCCTTTAAAAATTTATTCTAAGTGTTAAAACAAAAATTTAAAACATGCAATAATCTTTTCCAGTGGACCTGCACTGATGAAGAGCAGCGAGCGGTGTAGCGCTCGAAACGTTGTAAAATATCGATTACGTCTGCCCAAAATAAAGTATCAAATAGAAGTTGGCTTTTATTTCAAATTTTTATTTTCCCATGACTGGCCCCTTAGCCAATTCAATTAAAATAAAATAGGCCCACCAAACACGGTTCTTTTAAAATATAATTAAAAAAATGGTGGAAAGTTCGTTCTTGAACTAAAATTTTTGTATTTCCAATGCGGAAAACTGATTAGATTTTTGGACCTTTTAACTCCAAATTTTCCGGTTAAAAATGCCAAATTGTTCAAAAAGTATCATTTTTTGAGATTTTAATTCGTTTCTTTAGTAAAAAATAATAAACAAACAAGCAGGTGTGTTTTGCATAATTCACAGAAACTTCAAACAGCTTATTGAAAAATTTTTCCTCCAATTTAGGGCTTATACAAGGTGGAAATATTCTTGTTTTTTTATTTTTTTTTATTTTTTAGATTCCTTTTATATCCACTGAGCAATCTTGAAATACCCTTAGAGTAATTTAAGTAAAAATATCTTAATTAGTTTAAAGATCCGAGGTTTAGATTATTAAATTAAGCAAATTAATTCGAAACGAGGGGGAGTGAAAATTAATCAAGTAATTTAAAACGTTTTAAAATCTCGTGATGATAAGCAAGAAAGCAAGTTGAAAATTCTTCACAAGATTTAAAGAGAGAAAAATCTCGCCTTTTTCAATATTCTTGCTTTTTTTCATCTTGGTTTATTAAAAAAAAAAAAAAAAAATACTTATATTCTGCAAAAAACAATATTACTCAGTACGCCCAGAGGCGGGCCAGCCATATTCACCGAAAAAATTTCATTTTTTTTTTTTTTTTTTGCTCATTGTGTTGAAAAATGTTTGGGACGTGAATAAAAATCATCTTCAACTGATTTTTTTCTGTCTGTGTGTCTGAAAAAGGCGTAAAAATAATTGTATTTTTAATACGGAAAACTGATTAAATTTTAGGGTATCTAGCTTTAGAACTTTTGGTTCAAAAATGCAGAAAACGTCATTATTTTGAAAAATTTTATTAAGATTTGAAGGAGATGTATTTATAATATGCTCATAAATAAACCATTTATTTTATAACATTTAGGGAAAGCTGTGTTGGTTTATAGTGAAACACGAAGGGTGAACCGCGATTGGAATTAGGTGTACACCGTCTCTGGAATTACTTTGGAATTCATTAGATAATCTATTGTCTTCTATTTGGAAATGAAAGTGGAATTGGAAGTAGGTGTACACGATTTTAGGTCGCGATTCACCCCTCGATGAAACATATTAAACACAAGAGTTTTTTAACGGGTTATAGTGGTGTTTCACAAGTAAAAATAAAAAATTTTAAAATTCTTTTAATTATGTTTATTGAGTTTTATTTTACTCTAAACATATTTCGTGTTTTTAGCCCATCATCAGGAGTTTACAAAATTTTTCTTCAGTCTTTTGTAAACTCCTGATGGGCTAAAAACCCGAAATATGTATAGAGTAAAATAAAACTCCAGAAATATAATTAAAAGAATTTTAAACATTTTTATTTTTTACTTGTGAAACACCACTATAACCCGTTTAAAAACTCCTGCATTTATTTTATAATTAATTATTTTTTTTAATAAGGATGAATAAAATTCAATTAAAATTTAAGCCCCGAAAGTTAAATAATGTAATCAATAATTTCTTATATTAATTCTACATATTTAGAAAATTATTTTATTATTAAAAAAAAAATTAAAACTAACGTTTAAAAAGTTAATTTGTCTAAAAAAACAAAAAAATCAATTGCTTCTTTCCAGTAAGTTTTTATTAATTCAAGTGATTAATCCAAATATTTCGAGAGCACTACGGCAACTCTTACTCAGTGGAAACCACCATCTTACCCAGGGGCGGATTTAGGTTCGATGCCGCCCTAGACCCTGTTCAATGTGCCGCCATTTTTTCTAAGTAAAAGTGATTGTAAAAACTTACTTTAAAAAATCACATATATGCTAAGTTTGGATGTAAACATAAACAGTATTAATACAACTCATTGCCAAATCATACAAGAGATATTATCAGCTGATTTGAATAAATCAAACTAACTTTTATTATTTATTATTTTTTTTATAATTGTTTTTATTTCAAACCTTTACGGCTTTCATTTCATATTTATTTTTTAATTCTATTATTTTTCATTTGTATTTTAACTTATATTAATCAACATTGGATACTACACTTCTTTTGACTCCTTAAATAACAATATACTATTTATGTTTATCACTGGAATACTATACAGAATAATTTTAATGCCTATAAAACTAAATGAATAAGTTTTTCAGATATACCGTTATACTATTTATATATACCGTTATAATATTTATGGAAATCTATGCAGAATAATTTTAATGCCTATAAAACTAAATGAATCAGTTTTGCGAATACCAGCTTTCTCTCCGTGTTAGCAACATAGAAATCACTATTAAGATATGCACTGGCCGATATTGAACCCTCTGGTTTAATTTTTTATGCAAAATAAGCAAGCTCTCCCATCATATTAAATTAAATTTAAAATATGTTTAAGGAACTTAGTTAGTTAATTGAAAACTTCTTTTGTCTCAACTGGAGCCAAAGGACTTCCTAAATAAATGTGCGGGTGAGCAATTATTTCATTAGAATCTGAACGAGGAAAATGACTAAAAAGGGCGCTGATAGAATGATCTCTCTTCTTTTTAATGAAAGGGCGCTGATAGAATGATCTCTCTTCTTTTAATGCCAATGATTACAAGAAATCGAAATACAAGCCCAGACCTGTTTCAGACTAGTAAAGATTAATTTCTTAATTTCTATTATTATAGGAACGTTCTTTTAGTTAAGAAAATATTAATTCGAAATGAATATCAGATTTAAATATTTATAACTTAAAATTATTATTTCACCAAAATTGCAAACAGAGTGCGTCTTGGAAAAGTTTAATTTTTCGATTCAATATTTATATGTAATTGTGAATCAGTTTTTTATTATTTACTGCATAATTTTTCTATTGTTCTATAAATGGCTTAGATAAAAAGCAAAATTAAAATCTTTTATTTCCTAAGAGAGCTGCTATGGACAAAAGATACATCTGAATAGCAGGACTATATACAATAGTAGGCTTTTAATATTATCGGAGTCGTAAATTCAGTCAGGATTTGAATAGAAATAAAATAATAAATAATTTTTATTACCTTTTAGTTGATATCAGTAGGTGCAAAATAATGTTGGCGAATACTGGCTAAATATTGAAATGTTCCTCGCAAAAGAAACTATGTATACTTACAAGTGCGATCATAGAGAGTGTGGGGTTGTTATATATCATAGCGTATCATAGCAGCCCCTAAAAAACAGTAAAAGCCAAGTTTCAGGAAAATAATTTTAACTAAAAATGTCAAATCTATAAATATAAATTCGAAAGTTTATAATAGGAATTAAGAACAAGTTTTTTGTGTAATTTTTTATTTTTTAACCAATGTTTCGTCGACTTTGCCGACTTCTTCAGGCTTCAAATAGTTACTAATCACAAATTCGTCTAAAATACATCTTTCTTTATCTCCATTACCAACGAAGAACCATCTGAAACTTCAAAATTTTTTAGCACATTCACATAAACAATTTTTCTCTTTCTTCTTTTTTGATATTTCTATATGTGAAGATGAATAAATAAAATGATTCTGTTCTATTGTTTTAAAACTGTGTTGTCCGATTCTCTTATATTATTTCTAAAACTGTTTATATAATATAATTGTTAGTAAAAAAGAAAAAGAGAAAAAATGTTTATGTGAATGTGCCAAATTTTTTTGAAGTTTAAAGTTTCTGATGGTTCTTAATTGGTAACGGAGATAAAGAAAGATGTAATTTAGACGAATGTGTGATTAAACTATTTGAAGCCCTGAATAAGTCGGCAAAGTCCACGAAACGTTGTTTGAAAAATAAAAAAATCTCACAAAAAACTTGTCCTTAAGGGGGTTCGGGACTGTTTATCATTTTTATAAGAAAATTCTCTAATTTTTAACATCGAATCATTGATATATTAAATATTTATTCCCGAAATTTGAAGTTGATCGTCTGTCCTATTACCGAGAAATAAATTATTGAAAATTGTCTTTTTTACATGGAAGTAAATGGACCGAGCTTTTAAAAGGATTATAACTTCTATACAAATTATACCATTTTCAACAAATTTATAAAGATCAATAATTCAACTTTTATGAATCGAATGATACATTTTTCAATAGATTTGACAGTCTAGTTAATTAGTTATTCATAAATGTAAAAATAAAAAGTTATTTGCTGGCAATAGAATATAACAATAGCACTAGTGTAGAATTTCAACTCTATTTCTTGAAATCGTTTTTGTGTTAAATAAATGTTTTTATAATGAGAAAAAAATTATCTTAAAATTCATTTTATTAATATTATCAAAACAAAGATTTTTATTCGAAATTAACCTCATTATTAACAATTTTTTAATTAAAAAATTTAGTAGACAGAACGGTGTCACTCTGCGGAAATACAAATGATTTTTTCGAAGATCAACCAGATATATAACCTGTCCCGAGCTCCCTTAATTCCCATTATAAACTTTCAAATTAATACACATTATGGACGGAAATGATAATAATAATAAATATAAATAGACACGTAAAATGAAAAACATTTGACGTTTTTAATTGAACTTGGCCTTTTTTACAGAAGTGTTTTTGCTGGGATTTACATTTAAAGAACAGATTTTGGGGCCCCCAGAGCCCAATTTATTAATCACGAGTATACATAGCCCCCTCAATCTTCTTCTATCAATAGCGTCTAAAAGTAAATAAATAGTTTTATTTGAAAGGATTATGATTTATCGATAGTAGCGGATAAATGAGATTTTTTACCTTTTTTGCATTTTTGAATGTTCCGTCACGAAATTTTGTTAGCAAACATCAGATTCGAATTCAGCACAATCCAAAAACATTTATGGCCGAGACATTATAACTACCCCAAAACTTTCCGGATAAAAACACAATTTAACCCATTTCTTCCCAGCGTTGCGTTCACGCAACACGAAGCTTAACTTCACAAAAAACAGTCAAAATTAACTTATTATATAAAACTCATCTGCAAAACGGAAAAAAACGAGACATAACTACCGTTTAGAAACCGTAATTCAACCTAATTAAAACTATATAAAGACTATAATTCAACCAATCAAAAAAGTTGCATTTGGGTTTTATTTTGGTCTCTGTGTTATACGATCTGTCTATGTGTTTTTATTTCACAATTAGTCTAACAATTAGTAGAGATTGTGGTGTTGGTGCAATGTGAAACATCTTTATTATAGTCTAACATTTTGTGAAAAAAAATCCGAAGACTGTTTTTTTCAATATTTGTCAGTAATTTATTTCAAGTGATAAAATATATTTAGTTCAACTTTTATGTGAATATTCTTGATCGCTATATATCTGGGATACACATGGATATTTTGCTTGGATTGTTGCCCATTGGCGGCGCCAGCTTTTTCTTTTTCGATTGGGCGGCACCCGGCATAAACATTTGGATGGTGGGCATCAAAAATGTGAATTATTTCGGGTAATTCAGATTTTTGCATAATTTAGATTTTATTGGCGAGTCGGGTTAGCCAAGCTGGCTAACGCGCTGGCCCCGCTTCGGCATCGATGATGACGATGTTGGAGCGGGAGGCCGGGGTTCGATCCTGGCTAGCATATAAAATTTCTACCGGCCAAAACTCGGCTCCCTCACTAACCCTACTAACACTTTACTGATGTGCTGTGTTATTATTATTATTATACATATTAGGTCTATAATATTGAAAGCGATTTACCTTTTTTTTTAATTTTATCAGCTTGGTTTTTCAATATTTTTTGCTTAAATGCTCAATTTAACAGGTTTGGTTGATGCTTGGAGAGTTGGATGGATGTATGGATATATAGCTTGCAGAGAGAAATTCGGGTTGGGCGGTCATCAATCCTCGCTCAACCCCAATGCCGTCACTTCAGCTGACCCCCCTTACTCTCTATAACAACAAAAAAGGTTGTTGATATCATTTATATGAATCTATTATTATTATTTATTTTTTTTTGATTTTTTATATTATTTATATGAATCTATTATTATTATTATTTTTTTTTTTTTGATTTTTTATATTATTTATATGAATCTATTATTATTATTATTATTATTATTTTTGATTTTTTATATTATTTATATGTAATTTTTATATTTTATTTTATGTTTTTTCTTATTAGACAATTGGTTTAATCCAGATTTCTAATATATAATCCTTTTTTATATAGTTTATTTCAAGTCACAGTATATATTTATAAATATATTTTATGTATTATTTATATTTTATTTGTATTATTATATTTTTTACCTTCTTGGATTTATAATAAAAAAAAAATGGTATATAATCTATATTTGGTGTAAAAGGACTTTAGTCCATCTAAAAATAATAAATAAATAAACAGTCCCGAACCCCCTTAAGTCCCCTCTCTCTTATCACATATCATCACGCTAAGCAATACCTGGATGCGAAAGTATTTTCTGAATATCCTCTATATTTATTTGCATCAAGCAGAGGACAACCTCATTGATATAGTATTTCAAATTCTCTTAATATCATGATCAAAAATGTCCTAATTATTCGTCTCGCTTTTCTTAGCCCTCATCTTTCGTTTGTTGCCTCTTCTTTGGTGCACTTTTGTTTCTAAGACGAGGAACAAGATGGATTGGCATTTGATTCGCCTCAAAGTTCCATTAGAAAGTTGGCGAATACCAGAAATGTCGGTCTTGTTTGCTTCTAGCAAGTTTATTTCCAAGTTGCGAAATTGTTGCGAAGTTGCTGAGCGCAACGTCTTCAACCAAGTTGGTAATTGGCCAGAACAGCATGAGTGCGCCAAGAGCCGCTGCCATTTCCGGAAACTTAGACCAAGATTTAACCAAACAGAGCTGACATATTTTACCATCTAATCGAGAGGCTTTTCATTCTGGCTATCGATTGACAAGCGACTATCAAAGCTTTCATCACTATTTAATTAAGTGAGTTTTACAGGGGGACAACAATATTCCCTATTAATTAATTACCATTAATTAAGCTGAACCTATCGAAATTATTCTTTCTAAAATGGATTCCGTTTTTCCAAAGTGTCTGAATCTGAAGTTTGAGGAAAGTTGTTTGAATTTTTTTTTCTTAATAATAATTATTATACTAAGCAAGAGGTAGGGAACCTTTTTTGTTCAAAAGTGAACATAGACAATGTCCATTTCCCAAGAAGGCCCCATATAACAGTCAGGACCGTCTTGTGGGTTGTAGGCGCCCGGGGCGACGTTTAACCAGCCCCCCCCCCCCCCCCTCATCCCCTTCAGTATTTTTTTACAAAGTCATTTTTAGCCGACGGCCGTGGTGTACTGACTGACTAACACTAACCTCCATGAAAAAGTCAGTAAATTAATATGGATCGACTACATAAAACAGTATATTTTGCATCAAGATGTTCTACCTTCTAATTCTTACTATTTGAAATTAGATACTTCGGAATCAAACAAGTACAAAAATTTTATAAAGTTCAAAATTTACAAATCTAATTTTTTTTAAGCCGCGGCGCCCAGGTCGACGGCCATGATAATAGTTTTAAATAGACCTAATTTTTGAAGTTATTTTATAGTTTTTTGTTGTAACATAATTAAATCCAAAATTTACATGAAAATGTATAACCCTAACATATTAAAAAGATAAAATAAGAATTTATCATTCATTTACTTTTTGCTCACACTTGCTTGACTTCTCTGAGATTGGGTTTTTCAAGACAGCATCAGAATATCGGGTTCTAGAATGTTTTGAGCTTCATTTGGTCTTCAAGCTGCACATCTCTGATCTGAGATCTCATATGTAACTTCATAAATATATTAAGAAACAAATAATTTAATTTTTATGACAATCTAGGATTTTAGTAGAAATATTTTTATATGGCGACTTCTATAGCCCCCGGCGGTAAATACGTAAAGGGCGCAAAGGCGGTAAACATTCTTATTTTTATTTTATTTTTTATTTTTTGAATAAAAATTTAATATGAAGAATGTATATATTTGATATACTATTGATTTTTTTTTCTCTTGAATAGATTTATCAACATTTTGTCAAATAATGTTTTTGATTTGATAATATTTTTGAAATAAATGGTTTCCTTATTGTAGGTAGAATATCATAGACTTATAGAGCATCGGCCACATAGACAATAGAGTTTCAAAGCTTTTCTCAAAGGATAAAATTCTTGTATAAACTGCCCAAAAGATATTTACCCTTCATTACTAATTATACCTTTTCAAATTCAAAGAACTTTTTAATTCAATAAAATTTCTAAGAAAGACGCGTGCGCTAAAATCATGTCTTATGAAACTTGTATTTTAATGTACTATTTTTTACAAATCACTATGACACCATTGTTACAAAGTGACAGAACATTATTACTTTTAACACTAGTGTTAAAAGCGATTTAGTTATCTTGGTAATGACGAATGGAACAATAAATTGACATTTTTGTCATATGCCAAAAAAACTATTAGAAATACAAATTAAAAAATAGTATTTCTAGAAATAATAGTGTACGTTATACGTGTTAAAAGTGATTTTATTTTGTTCGAAGGTTTGGACCACTCCGCTTTGTGTCATGTTCAAAACTTCATTCTCACAAAATAAAATATTACTTTTAACACATATCATAAATAACTATTATGTTGGAAAAATCGATTTTTTCTATGTCAAGAATGGCGGATTTTAAAAGAGGTATAAAAAAATGAAAAAATTTAACTAGAAAAAAACTGAATATATTTTTGAAAAGAACATAAAATAATTTTTTTTAATGTGTTTTAAGCATTATCAGACAAAAAAAAGGGGGATCAAAAGTGAAAATTCTAGCCCTTTCGACCAAACTCATCCAAATTTTGTATACTAGTACCTATTCTGTGGGCTTAAAAAAGGCTAGAAATGCAAAAGGTAACCACCCAAAATGGGGGAGGGTCAAAAATGAAAATTATAGCCCTTTTGACCAAACTCAACCAAATTTCGTATACATATTTTATGGACCCCAGAAGGCTAGAAATGCAAAAATTAACCAAATTTTGTATACATTTTGGGTGGTAAAATTTTTCATTTCTAGCCTTCTGGGGGTCCACAAAATATGAATACAAAATTTGGTTGAGTTTGTTCGAAAGAGGTAGAATTTTCATTTTTTTTCGTCTGACATAATGTTTAAAACACATTAAAAAAAAAATATTTTATGTTCTTTTCAAAAATATATTCAGCTTTTTTCTAGTTAAATTTTTTCATCTCTTATACCTCTTCAAAATGTGGTAGATCTTTATGCCCCACCCTGTACTTATTGCTTTTAACTAAAGCAAAAAATTATCGAGCAAGGATCGATTCACCAGGTACTTTTAATTTCAATGAGTATGAGAATTTTTCGGGTAGGTACTAAAGAGTAATTTATTTTTCTTCTTTTTAATACATTTTGATATAAAAACACATAAAAAAAAATAATATATTTCTTCAAGTAAAATAATTAGAAATACAAATGTCAAATTCAAAATTACACCGTACAATTATTGCATATTATGAATGATGAATAATTAATAACGTTTGATGACATTAATTTGATTAATTAGTGAGGGAATACCATTTCCTAAAGATATTTAGCAGGTAGGATTATATATTTCGATTGTCTATGTATTGTATATATTGAGATGGATTTCGCGGCCACGAATCTGTTCTCTGCATCTCGACATGGATCCTTTATGTGATCACGAAGAAGCTTTCAAGGGGTCTGGTGTCGTAAGGGGAGGAAACGACGAGCATCTGGCCTATTGGTTTACGAGAGATGCCTTCTCAAGAGCAACTTGCAAGGGTTTCATAGAACCATTGAACGCCTAATTCAATTTACTTCCGTCTTGGCAAAATGTTGACTTTCCTCCCCTAGCACGCCCCCAAAATGTTGCCCCTTAATCTCTCGGAATATTTCAATCAATATGCCAAGAATTTTCTTTTGGCTAAATCTCGCTTGCCTTAATTGTCTCAGCATCTCTCTACTCCCCGAATGGAACAAAAATCGGTAATTGATGGCGGCGAACAAAATATCTTTTCTCTCTAAGCATCTTAAACGAAAGATCATATCTTGAAAAATTGTCATCCATTTTATTATTAAACAAAGTAAAGAAATTTTTTTTTTAAATTTTAGAAAATTGAAAATATAAGATCCTAGGTAGGTTTCCACAAAAATTTTAAAAAGCTTCTAAAATTTTTTCAAAATTTTTCTTTACTTTAATTAAAATGTTTCAACAACAGCCCACACCATTCACCCTTAACAAAATTTACCACTGCTCGAAGCCCCTAAAAACTTAGTAAATTGGATATTAGATTGTATCTAACTTTCTAAGATTTGGCTCGTGATTCCGGCTTCTTTCCTTCTACTCTGTTCTTTTCAAGATGGAGGGGCCATCCCATACAGGCCTTTAGGGGATGCACCTTCTCACATCAATATCATTAAAAAAAAAATTATTATTTAAAATTTGAATTTTTATTTAAATCGGACATAATTAATTATAATTATTTATTGAACACGAACAAATAATCTATATATATATAATGGAAAAGTATGTATATATCTTTGTATAATCCAAACGATCTGATTGACAAGTGCATAGCCAATGGAAAAGCGTTAAATTATTAGAACGATTCTGATTGGTCAGATAGTGATCGTGCTTAGCCAATGTGTTAAATAAATCTTTCCTTATTATTCCTTATTGTTGAATCAATTTCATTCAGCACATTATTTCAATACTTACAGTATCATTTTAAATTTTAATTATTAAATTGGTATGAACGAGACGCTCCCCGCCAGGGGCTAGGTGACGCCGGGCCAAAGGCCCGGTCCTCAGCTAGTACAATATAACTACGACGTTTCGATCGACTTATTCTGCGATCGTTCTCATGTATGAGCACTCAATCCGATTATAGGTCAACTGCAGTTAACTATCAATATCGTTTGTCCATATGACTTCTAGAGACTGGAACTCTCTTCTCCTGACCGTCTTCCTAGCAACATATAACCTTCAGTCTTTCAAGATCCGAATCCACAGATACCTTCGACAACGACCCAATCTCTAAATTTCTGAACAGAGGTTGTACCTTTTTGGTGCAACATCTTCTGTATCAATATCATTATAAAAAAATGCAACGGATCGTCGCTAGACTTTAACCAAAGTCATTTGAAATATTAATATTTTTATTCCTTTATTATTAATCAGATATCACTGGCTATTTGAAGTCCATGTAGTCTTTACCTGAGGTCACTTTGAAGTCGCTCTTGGCGCAAGATCGATTCATGCATTGGATAAAGTTAAAAGGAAATTCACATTAATAAAATGGAACTGAGGGAGCAAATCGAGAAATCTAAAATGTTTATATAGTAAACTCTACCTTTTCTATTCTCTACCTATTTAAAGCTTATCTTTCATCCATACTTGAAGGTTTCCATGCCATAAGCTCCATCAACGACTGGACTCGCCTAGCTCCTACGCAGCTTTCATTCTTCTGTGGGCAAATCGTTGCCTAAATACAGGCGCACCAACGTCATGAATCAAGTTCAAATTCAGACTACATTTTGAGGATTATAATTAATACAGTTATTTATTTATTTTTTTATATTTCAATATTAATCTTATACGTTCAAAAAAACTTGAATTAGTTAAAAAGCTCTAAATTAAACAATAATTCAAATTCAAGTTCGATTCAAGAGCTACACGATTCAATTATTTTTTCATTCATGATTGTAAAAGAAAAAAAGAATTGACTATTTATGATAAATGAAATGAAAAATTATTACTCTTTACGATGACCAATGGGTCAAGTTTTCCAGGCGGCCGGAATATTGAATTTACTCAAAAATTCACCCAAAAAATAATAAATATTTTTCTTATTCGTATTATCTATTGTTTATACTGTCCAAGTTAAAAGAAGCAAAACTATAATAATAAAATTCAATTTTCAGCATTTCAATAGAAATATTTTAACAGAGGAACAAACATATTACTCCTTTTTCGTTTGAGTTATTTTTGCTAAAATTGAAATACCGGATGTTGATGTTTACGTACTTAAGATTGTACCATCCTCGCGTTTTGCAACCATAAGTCTCAGATCTACGAATTTAGAAACTTAAGCTCGATATATGCAAGAGTACAGCAAGTTTTTGGTTGAAATCGGAATACGAGAAGTTGACATTTACATGAAAGATTTTTATTTATTTTTTTTTTATTTAGAATTATACAAAAATTATCGACCTCCTTTTAGAAATATGTATTTTCATATAGGTATGTACGTGAAGCTATTTTCATGAATTAAATTCGGTAAAAGCAAAATTATAAGCTCAACCAAAAAAATAATGAAGTTTCGAATATTTAAAAATTATTCTTCATCTCATATTTTCATTTACTTAAATACTCATATTTATTAGTTGAGTAATTAAAATTTCTTAAGTGCTAATTGATTTAAAAACAAAATCCTGAAGGAAAATAACTCAAAGATTGTTATGCTAATCCATTTTTGCTTCTTTGTCATGCTGAATACCTATTATTATTCTAAATTATTAACTTTCTTTTTTATTAAAAAATATCAATAGAATTAGTATCTATATATTTGTATACACACATATTATGAAATATTCTTCTGTGCTAAGATGTGACAACATCGCATATTTTTTAACCTACTCGCTTCACAATGGAAAAAGTAATAAAGCAAAATCACATTAAAAATGGAACTGGGTCAGCAAAAACGGGAAAACTCGAATGTTTATATGGTAAACTCTACCTTTTCTATTCTCTATCTATTCAAAGCTTACTAGTAAAAATTATCCTTTCATCCATACTTGAAGGTTTCCATGCCATAAGCTCCATCAACCATTGGACTCGCCTAGCACCTACGCAGATTTCATTCTTCTGAGCGCAATACGTTGCCTAAATACAGGCGCACCAACCTCATAAATCAAGTTCAAATTTAGACTACATTAGCGAGGATTATAATTAGTACAGTTATTTATTTATTTTTTTACAATTCAATATTTTTCATATACTTTCAAAAAAAATAATTAATTAAAAAGCTCTAAATGAAATAATAATTCAAATTCAAGTTCTATTTCGGACAAGAGCTACACTATTCAATTATTTTCACTTGTGATTGTAAAATATATAAGAATTGACTATTGACTGATAAAATGAAATGAAAAATTATTACTCTTCAAACGACCGCATACATACATCCACACGCACTATGTAAAAAAATCGTACTTTTGGGGCTCTGGACCAGACCGCATGTAATGTTTGGCAATAATTTCACGGGGTAAAATTAAATCTGAATGAATACTACAATTTGTGACTTTGTTTGAGACGATGTCTTTACCTGAGGACCCTTTGAAGTCGCGCTTGGTGTGAATCGATTCTAATCTTTTACCCATGCTTCGCAATGGATAAAGTAAAAAAAATGTCTAATGGGTTAGAGATTCTTTCAATATTAGATTCTAATCGAGAAAATTATCTTAAAAGACCGCGGAAAGAATGATAGCTCTTCTTTTCCATTACAAGTCCAGACCTGTTTCACACTCTTCTTTCTTCTTTAAGTGCCATATCAGGTCTCCCTGACGTTTTGGCTCCTCTCCACATACACCTGTGCTGAGTGTGTTTAGTTGTTTTACATAGATATACGGGACCTACTTTTTAACGCCGGTTCCGAACGGCTAGTTTGGAGAGGTCACTAGGCAATTATACTATTTGTAGGTTGCCATTGCTTTCCAAGAAGAGGCGACTGCAAATATCTGATCTGTCGAGACTCAGTCTCGAACCAGCGTTCTTCGAGTCAGCGACCCGACACTCTAGCCACTGACCCATAGTCGCCTCTGTTTCGCACTATTAGAGATTATATCTTAATTTCTATTATTTTAGGACCGACCTTTTGACACGAAAATAATAAATAGAAATGATTATCAGATTTCAGAATGATTATCAGAAAATTATTAATTCCCCGAAACTGCAAACAGCGTTAAAATGTTGAAAAAGTTTCACTTTTTCCTCCAATTAAATTAAATCATACGTTCTAATTAGTTTGAGAACTTTTTATATATTTATCCTAACTTTGGGTTAAATCTAGAAGAAATTGAAAATGGAATATTTGCTAAAGTGACAGTTTTCAAAAAATTTAGAGTTAGTATATTAAATATAATGAATCTAATATAAAAGAGTTCTGTTAAGTTGATTTCAAGTTCAATTACTAGAAATATGTATCTATTTTAAGATTTAAAGTAAATAGTGCAGACTTTTGAAAAATGTAATAAGAAAATGACTCATCTAGAACACTGCTTCTTAAACTTTTTGAAGTCACGGCCCCCTTGGAACCCAAGTCAATATCTCACGACCCCACTATTTTTTTAATTCAGATTGGTTAAAAAAACTATTTATAAAAATATACTTATTTAACAATAATAATTTATTTGTTATATTTTAAGCGACTCTTTCGCGGCCCCCCTGGCGGGTAATCCATGGCCTTCTGCGGCCCCGCGGCTCAATACTTTAGAAGCATTGATCTAGAAAAAAAACCAACACAAATTGTATATTCAATAAATTGAAATATGAAAATCAGATTTAAGAAACAAATCTTCTTTGAGGATATTTGCAGGCTGCTACTCTTGAGAACCCTGGTATCCATCCACGCAACACAGATAACCTGCTTTAGTTAATTATCACAGATAAATATAAAGATTCACGGGCTTGTATCTTTTTTATTAATGTTAAATATTAATTTTCGTACGACGTTTCGTCCTTTTCAGGACTTTTATCAAGTACTCAATTACTCAAAACATTAATCGTTGATAAAATAGTAAAATAATCGAGACAAGAAACAATATATTCATAATATCTATCTTATAACAAATTAGCACAACTAATTCACAAAAAAACAATTATTGAATCTTATAAAATCTGGTGGCGTTTGCCAAATAAATAGATATAATTTAAATAGATTTGACTTAGCGATCTAAACCTTTTCCAATTTTATTTCAGATCTCAATCGAATTATAGAAAATCAAAATTGTATTTCAGACATATATTTTTATTTTTATTTTATTTTCGACGGCAAAAGGCCTTAACAAATTGGTTATATTTAAATATAACATTATACACATATATACACATATTTTGTTTATTGGGCCTCCGAGGAGCGGGCCGCCTCTTACAGAGACAAAAGAAAGAGCATTAGACAAATTTATTTACACATCTTTCACACTTTCAGCTTCAGAACAAATTAATTCAGATTCAGAACGGGTGGCTGAGAGAGCCGGCAGCATCGGGGGTCCCCTCCGGCCGTCTTCCCCTGCTGGTTCTTACGGCTGAAGGAAGGACCCCGATCTAAGCCTACAAAATTCTGCAAATATATTGTTCTTAATAACTCCTGGGCGCAGCATCCATTTAAAAGAGCCCGCTGCGCCCGCGCACATCTCCAAATCCCGAAGCCATCGACGCTACCGTATAGGTTCTCGCAGAGAGTATAATAGTTAATATGGTAAGTGAAGATAAATTGTGTGAATAAAAAAAAATGATCGGATTTTTTTAAGAAAATAAATTTTTAATTTTAAAGAAATTTTAATTTATTCTAATAGTATATTATATACCAGGGGTAGCCACTAACCTTAACTTTGGGAGCCGCAAATTTATAAAACTGTTTCAAAGCGAGCCACATTGTTTGAAGATTAATGTTTTATTAAAAAAAAGACACATTTTTTATTTTATAAAATATAAATGAAGTAACATATATTTTTTGCTCTACTTACTTATAACATTACAAATTACAAATTAATTTAATTTTTGTATTATTATTTTTTTAATTTAATTATTATACAGGGTGGGGCATAAAGATCTACCACATTTTGAAGAGATATAAAAAAATGAAAAAATTTAACTAGAAAAAAACTAAATATATTTTTGAAAAGAAAATAAATGAAATCGCTAATGGCCCTGGCAGTCGATGCGCCCTTAAAATAAAAAAATAAATGTAATTTTTTTAAATGTATTTTAAACATTATCAGACAAAAAAAGGGGGGGGGGTCAAAAAATTCTAGCCCTTTTGACCAAACTCAACCAAATTTTGGATACATATTCCGTGGATCCGCCAGAAGGCTAGAAATGCAAAAGCTAAACAAATTTTGTATACATAGTTTGGTCGAAGGGGCTGGAATTTTCATTTTTGACCCTCCCCCCATTTTGGGTGGTTAGTTTATGCATTTCTAGCCATCTGGGGGTCCACAGAATAAGTATAAAAAATTTGGTTGAGTTTGGCCGAAAGGGATAGAATTTTCATTTTTTACCCTTCCCCCATTTTGGGTGGTTAGTTTTTGGATTTCTAGCCTTTTTGGGGTCCACAGAATATGTATACAAAATTTGGTTGAGTTTGGTCGAATTGGTTTTCATTTTTGACCCCCCCCTGTCTGATAATGTGATAATGTTTAAAATTCATTAAAAAAAATTTATTTTATGTTCTTTTCAAAATATATACAGTTTTTTCTAGTTAAATTTTTCATTTTTTTATACCTCTTCAAAATGTGCTAGATCTTTATGCCACAGCCTGTACTTTTTAAAATCAGTATAATTCAAGAGGGTTCAAGAGCCTCACGAGATTGACTGAAGAGCCTCATGCGGCCTCGCGAGCCACTTTTGTGGCCATTCCTCTGTTATATACAGAGGTCGAATATAATATCTATTTTTATATCTCAGCTAAAAATTATATTTTTGAACCTCTCCAAAAATGGTCAAGTGATGCTAAGGGTCCCCCCTTACCTATACATTATGGTATTTTTTAAGAAAATAAATTTTTAATTTTAAAAAAATTTTAATTTATTCTAATAGTATATTATATACAGAGCTCAAATATAATATTTATTTTTATATCTCAGCTAAAAATTATATTTTTGAACCTCTCCAAAAATGGTCAAGTGATGCAAGGGGTCCCCCTACCTATCATTATGGGATTTTTTAAGAAAATAAATTTTTAATTTTAAAAATTTTTTAATTTATTCTAATAGTATATTATATACAGAGCTCAAATATAATATTTATTTTTATATCTCAGCTAAAAATTATATTTTTGAACCTCTCCAAAAATGGTCAAATGATGCTAGGGGTCCCCCTTACCTATCATTATGGGATTTTTTAAGAAAATAAATTTTTAATTTTAAAGAAATTTTAATTTATTCTAATAGTATATTATATACAGAGCCCGAATATAATATTTATTTTTATATCTCTTCTGAAAATTATATTTTTTAAGCACTCCAAAAATCGTGAAGAGAAACAAAGAGTCCACCCTTACCCATCATTATCGGATTTTTTAAGAAAATAAATTTTTAATTTTAAAGAAATTTTAATTTATTCTAATAGTATATTATATACAGAGCTCGAATATAATATTTATTTTTATATCTCTTCTAAAAATTATATTTTTGAAGCACTCCAAAAATAGTCAAGTGATACAAAGGGTCAATGGTTGATGCATACATTTAATTTTAAAGAAATTTTTATTTATTCTAATATTATATTATATACAGAGCCCTAAAATAATATTTATTTTTATATCTCTTCTAAAAATTATATTTTTGAACCTTTCCAAAAATGGTCAAGTGATGCTAAGGGTCCCCCTTACCTATACATTATGGTATTTTTTAAGAAAATAAATTTTTAATTTTAAAAAAATTTTTAATTTTTCTATTAGTATATTATATACCGAGCCCGAATATAATATTTATTTTTATATCTCTTCTAAAAATTATATTTTTGAACCTCTCCAAAACTGGTCAAGTGATACAAAGGGTCCATGGTTGATGCATTCATCAATACGGATTTAACCAAGCTTATGTACAACTGTTTAATACTAGTAGTGTTTTTGAAGAATTTAGTGTTGCAAATGATGAATCCCCAAATTCGATTCGCCTTTCTAACCACTTTGGTTATATGTTCATTGAACGTTAGTTTAGCGTCAAATGTGACCCCGAGTTCTTTGATGGAAGTGACTCGGATACAGGATGAATTGTTATTCAGCTGGTACTCAAAAGAAATAAAATCGTCTTTTCTGGAAAATGTAATCGAGAAACATTTATTAAAATTGAGAAAGAATAAGTTTTCCTTGCACCAGTTAATTAGTTTATTCAGATCATTTTGTATTTTTGTACAATCTTGAACATCACTGATTTCAAAGAACAATTTAATATCATCAGCAAATAAAATTATATTTCAATAAATATTTACAAGGGCCAAGTCATTAATAAATAAAAGAAATAGTAAAGGGCCTAGATGACTACCCTGAGGGACCCCAGAAGCTGCTAGGTATTCTCGGGATTCAGCACCATTAATCCGAACACAGGAAAATCTGTTAGAGAGATAATTTTCAATCCAGAGAATAATATTAATAGGCAAATTAAAATGTCTTAGCTTTAATAACAAAATTTTATGTTTGATGAGGTCAATCTATCTCAACTCATCGAATGTTTCCTACATTTGATTCAATCGCAAATCAAATGTAGGTGATTTTTGTCAAATATTGAGTGAACATAATATCTGAACTTATATATTTCTAACTTGAAATAATAATGTTAAATAAATTTATAATTTTTCTCATTAATATATCAAAGAATAATTGATATATCAATGAGAATTGTTTTGACCGAGCTTTTTTGAAAAAGATATATATATATATATATCGCGACTACGAGGATGACGCTATTGGAGTCTGCGGAGTCTTAAGTCTGGACCAGAGAGAAAAGATGTGATCCATTTAGCTACAATCCAACGTCATTTTTGCGTATAGCCCGCAGGCTGCATGACATTCGGATGGATCACCAAATGAATTTGAAATCTGAGATGTTATATATTCAATCTCCTCTCATACATGCTAATAGACCGAGCGCTCTGGGCTGGGAGATTGAATATATAACATCTCAGATTTCAAATTCATTTGTGATCCATCCGAATGTCATGCGGGCTATACGCAAAATGACGTTGGATTGTAGCTAAATGGATCACATCTTTTTCTCTCTTGGTCCAGACTTAAGACTCCGCAGACTCCAATAGCGTCATCCGCAGTAGTCTCGCGATATATATATATATATATATATATATATATACCTTTTTTCAAAAAAGCGCAGTCAAAACAATTCTCATTGATATATCAATTATTCTTTGATATATTAAAGAGAAAAATTATAAATTTATATCTCTAATTCAACAGATCTCAATTGAATTTCAGAAAATGTCAATTGTATTTCAGAAAATAAAAAATATACAAACAATTGATATTTTTTGAAAAACAATTGAGGTTTTCTGAAATTGAATTGAGATTTCTGAAATACATTTGTGATTTTCTATTATTTAATTGAGAATTCTGAAAATAAATTGAGCTTTTTTAAATACAATATAGGAATTTTCTAATATTGAATTGAGAATTTTGAAATACAATTCAAGTTTTCTGAATTACACATGGAAAAGGTGTAGAACAAAACAGCCTTTCAATAATCGTAAATATAATAATTAATTTAAAAAACCTGTTTTAAATGAGCAATAATAATGAATTATAATAATTAATTAGACAGAGAGAATCCAAAATCGAGGATAATAATTCAAAAAATCATGCTATAATTAAACGAGTTGGCGATAATTTATTGAAAAAATACAATACATACAGGCTTGAAAAATTCACTAAATTAGTATATTAATTTCTTTGCCATTTAACTGTATTAAAAGATATATAATGGACAACTAATTGGTATTAATAATAATATTGTGAATGGTAATTTATTTTGAAATGTTTCATTTTAATCAATGGCTTATTTTATTGCTTTGATTCTGAACTGTAAATAATAGCGGACGATCAGAAAATATTTCGCTTTTTTATCAATTACTGATTAATCAATTCTATCCAAATTTTTAGCTTCTAATGTTTTTAATGCGGAAATGGGCTTTGAAAAATTTGTTTAGAGATTTTTCGACATATCTTCTATATAATAAAAATGAATTTCTGTTTCTTCGTAAGCGCAGATCTCTCAAATGACTGGACCAATTTTGCTAATTTTTTTTTTAAATGTTCCTAATAGTCCAATTCAGATTAATACGTAAAAAAAAATTGGAAAAGTTGCCCGGAAAATTGGAAAATTCAGGAAAAACTAAAAAAATTCAGCTTTCCAAACAATAAAAGAACTAAACTAGCAACAAAAAAACAAGTGTTGGCGGCCCTGTTTGTAAGATTTTTGAGTGTCATTCTTCTCAATAGTTCTAACCACATTATCGTTGAAGAAGAATTTAATACTGGAACAAAGATTTAAAAAATTATCTATTTTTTTAAAGTACATTTAAAACCAAAAATTAAAAAAAATCGTCATGATAACTAAATTTTTTAAAAAGTTATGGTTATTTAAAAAAAGCTATTTTTTAAAAAAATTCCTAACTTCTTTTGGGTTGGGTGAAAAAATTTGAAAAAAATTCTGAAAACCGTCTTTAATAGGGTAGAAAAAAATAAAAAAGTTTCAGCCAAGCTTTTGATTTTATATATATAGATGAAAAAAATTTAATTTAAATTAAAAAATATTATTTAAAAATCATTTTTCTTAAAAATACCCATGGGAATCTTACCTCATCCTTTTTCTATTGTATTTAAGATCCTCAGCCATTTCAAAAGAACTAAGCTTTTTGGTTTTTGTTTTCGAGCTCATTCATTCATTTCAATATTATTTATTTATTTCAAAGTTAATTTTAAAGGATTATTGAAACTATACTAACTAAACTAACTGAAAGGAATTAATTAGCTTTTGGAATTTCTTTAAAAATATATTTTAAAGATTAAAACCAAAATTCAATTAGCCCGTAGAATTCTTTTAAAGAAAACAAAATCATTTGAAAACCCATTGTTATATTGTTTTGAAATCTAAGAAATTTCAGCCTATTGAAATTATTAAAAACCTATTTTGAGCCTAATTAAACCTAAATTTTCTATAATCTAATAATAAACCTTAAAAGTTAATTATTTTTAATAAGATTGGAGTAATTTTTGGAGACGGACTGATAAGTGAATTAAGTGGATATCGATGAGGCAGTCCAAAAAAGAAGAAGATAATTTACACTATCTTTTTATTCATTTCGTTTCGGAAGCTATTCCCTCCTTAGGTCAAATCCCATTTTAATCAATTACAGACCCTGAAGAAGGAGGTAATAGCCTCCGAAACGTCGGTTTTATGAATAAAAAGTTAGTGTAAATTATCTTCTTCTTTTTTGGACTGCATCATCGATATACACTTATTATTTTTAATTTTTTAATTAGATAATTCTCCCCAAATGACGATTTTTACCTTATTTATTGAATTTTTACCAGACAAAACTTTATTTTAATTTAAGTTGAAAGGTTCTTTTTGCCGAATAATTGAGTAGCAGAAGGGGACAATAAAATATTGACTTCTGCTGGAAAAATAATTTTTTAAATTCATTCATAAAGAGATATACTTTGTCCTCTTCATCAATTACAATTACAATATTACAATTAATTCACAAGAGTTGATATATGAAAGTGTTCTTTACACGTGTATAAAACATCAATAAAACAGCCACTTGGGGGTTTAGGGGTGAAGCCTCCTGGCTAGTAAAAGGCCCGCCGAAGGCGGGCCTTGAAGCTAGTATCTAATAATAATCTATTGATAGATAGATAGATAGATATTTTACTTGTTCAGAACAAATTTGTTATACAAAATAGTTGTGCATTAATTTCCAGATCATTATAACAAATAAATGAAAAAAAAAGTTCATTGAAACAGACACAGCACAAAAAAATAAATATAAATCAACAGCGAGCAAATGGACAATCAGAAAATAAAAAATAAATAAATAAATAACCAATAGAATACAGACCGTTATAAATCAAAAATAAACTAACATAATACAAAATGTACAGAAATTCGAAAAATAAATTAATGTAATACAAATATACAAAAAATCCAAAATAAATAAATATAAGTAACAGAATATACAAAAAAAAAATATACCAATAAATAAATAAATAAGTCCAATAGAAAATAACAAATAATAAACAAATATACAGAATAAAGCTTAGATTAATCACAAAGAGAAACAAAGAGGTTGTCCTCTGCTTTTATTTGTTTGAGACTATAGTTTCGAAGACTTGGTCTTCATCATCAGTCTTTCTTCAATTATAAATGTTTTTCATGGAGTCAATATCATATGGATATTGAAAACTTCTTTGTTTCTCTTTGTGAATCAACAACTCTGCTACTCTCGGCAAAACAAAAACTTTTCACTTAAATTAATTATTTCATCACCGGAAAGCAAGTCAAATATCATTCATTAATGACACATGATCGCAATTTTAAGGCCCTTTCCAAATAGTAATATACTCGGTTAACATCATGGTTCGTAAGAGGGTTCAATAGCTGTTCATACATCTGTCGCTCATTGAGTTGTCTAGGAAATTGCTCTCTCAGGCCCTCATAGATCGGGCATTCACATATTAGATGGTACAAATTTTCTTTTTTAAAGGTATTGCATAAATTACACAGTTTTTCTGGGTTTATCTTGTATACATTTCCGTTTAAATTGAAGTATATAATTCTGGCATTGACCACTCTGGTCTGGTGTATAATTCTCGCCTTCTTTAATGGTTTTTGAACCGCAAGAATAGTGACCTGTCCCTAATCCAACAGTTTGTACATCGGAGTGTACTCCGATTTGATAATAATAATCTATTGAATAGCATAATTTACAAGTTTGACCAACGGATAATATCTACTTTATATTAATAATAATAATAATTGAGCAAAATAAATGTAAAAAAGAGAAGTAATGAAAACCATCTCGGCTTATACCATTCCTAGAGGAAAATAAAAATTAATAAAAAATCATAATAAATCCAACTTTTGGCTGTTCTGAATCCATTTCGATAGCGTTTGATTGCAAATTATAGGTGGTAAGTTATATTATTCGAGAATGATAGGAACTAAAAAAATCTTCAGTCTAAAGAAATTATAATGGAAAATAAAATTTTAGTTAAAAATATGTTATATGTTTTCATTTTTCTCTTGATCTGGGTATCACTCTATTTGACTAGTTTCTTTTTATATTAGATGATTTTATTTAACTTGGTTTCTGTTAATGTTTATTTGTTTATTTGTCTTTCTTGTTATAATTTCGGAATCGAATTTAGACTTACTTTAATTGAGTCGATTATCTTGATATTTTGCACTCGTTGGTAAATATTTGCGATGACAATACAATATTCAATCAATATCTGGATGTATGAAATTATGAATAGTAGTATATGAATATAGAACCACATCTCCTCCACATTCATGCCACCCAATTCTGGAACGAAATAACTCTTATCATGGGTTTATAGCGTTCGCCATTGACCGTAGCATGCTGGCCGAATCTATTTATAAAGAAGTAAGGTCCGATCACACCTCCAACCTTTTCTGATTGTTATGGCTTTTGAAGAATCGTTTGTGGATTCTCTTCACTCCAAATGCCTCAATTTTGCTTATTGTTGACATAGGAATTGAGCCAAAAATGATCTTTATAAGAACTAGTCACGCGCGTCATATACCCGAAATAATACTCGAAGACTAAGGGCCGGTTGTATGTCGCTTTGTAAATGATTTTTACAACTGACAAAGGGTAGATGGTAGATCTACTGGTAAATGTCCATATGCGTTGTACAAGGTTTTTAGAGACCTAAGTAAAAATTAATATTTATTTTTATGTTAGCGTGCAAAAATCCCTAAAACATCACTAAAATGTTTTTTTTAAGTGTTACAACCCATGGTTTTTAAATATAGTGGCATTTAAAAAAATAACATTTCCAATCTAATCTTAACTGAGCCATTTGAAAATATGTTTTTCTAATAATTTACCATGTTATTTATTTAGGATTTAGGATTAAAATAAAAAAAAAACATGTATCAAAACAAAATGGTTTTAATAAAAAATAGGAAAAAAATACTGAGTATATTCCTAATTGTGCTTAATTTTGATTAAAAAAATATTATTGGTAAAGTGCAGAAAATTAATGTCATTTATTAGCATAAAACTTGGAGAAAATACAATTACGTGAATATATAATATATATTTATAAATATAAAATTAAGCAAGCAAGAAACAAGTAGCAGAAAAAGTGTATTGTGATGGAGGCCTAATTGCGGTTAATGTAATGAATAAAAATATAGAGGCGATCTGTTCCTGGGCCCGCAAAAAAATTTAACAATTAATGAGGGAAAAACCAAGGCCATGATTATTGGTAGTTGTCCTTTTGTCAGGAGGCTTTCTGGTGGTGACCCCTAGAGTAAGTGTAAATGGGCACCAGATTCAATATAGCGAGTGTGTCCCTAATCTCGGGGTCATCTTTGACCGATTCTTCACCTGGGAGGAACACATTAATTCGGTCAGTCGACGAGTGTTTCGGGGTCTCCATCAACTCATTAGTCAGGCATCTCATTCCATTTTCGACACGTAAACATCTCATCAATTCTTTGATATTGACAACCATGGACTATTGCTGCCTCGTGTATGGTGACGTCTCTGGGACCCGCGCGGGCTTACTTGATCGGGCTTTGAATGCATGCGTTCGATTTATTTTTGACATTCCTAGACGTGATCATGTCTCCCCCTTTTATGTCAGACTTGGCTGGCTTAGGGCGACACAGAGGCATCTCTACATGCTTGGCAAATTCCTGCATCGCACCTTCATTTCACATCAGTCCGAATACATCTATAAAATGTTCCCTTTTAAATCATCCATACATAATCGCTCTTTTCGGGCTGATTTAAATCGTATTCATATTCCGAGTCACCGGTCCGAGTTGGTGAACAGGTCATTCACTGTCACTGCTGCCCGACTGTGGAATTCATTACCTTCATTCACCCGTTCATCTTCATCATCACTTATATTCAATCGTGGTCTCTTGGCATGTATTCGCGGGGGCGGGTTTCGGGAGTGAGCGTCTCTTTTTTGGCGTCTCTCTTTATGGTGTATCTTTTTCCCCCTGCTGGCTCTCTCACCTTCATTTCGCTGGAGCTTTCTTTTTGCACACACTTGTTTTTATTTTTCTCCTCTTTGTTTTTTGAAGAAATATTCAGATTAAATTGGTGTTTGGTTTAAATTTTTCGAAAATATAGATTATTATATTAGATTTCTAATTTAATTTAATTAAACACCCCGCTTACATTAAAAAATTATTATAAATACTTCACAGTAAAATCTCTATAAAATCGTTTAATACATGAGATTTTCTGTATTTTTGATCCAGAAATCGTAAAGCAAGAAAGCCCTAAAATCTAATCCAACACGTTGGAAATGCAAAAATTTTAGCTGAAGAGCGAATCTTGCCGCCAGGCGTCAGAGCCACCTGGAGAGCAGAATATAAAAACGTTCGCTTACCAAGGCTTTAGCAGCCACTTACCGCTCCATCGAGCCGAGTAAAAAAAACAGATGGTAAAAGCCTTGTTTTCTGAGAATTCTTTCTTGCACAATGCACATTTGCGAAATCTGCCGGTCTACAAGCTGATTACCATTACCAAGGCCTTAACAAAGCGACATACAACCCGCCCTAAATGACATAATATTTTTATCTTAAATAAAACCGAAATTTATTTCAATCATTTGGTCAAATCGTATCGATGTGTTTTATTCCAATTAAAAGTTTTATCACACTAAAAACACTATATTTCCAGTTTTTAAATAATAACAATTTTTATAGAGAATTTGATTTTAATATTTTATATATTCAATAAAACCATTGAATTATGCAATTAAGAATAAAATTAAATTTAAAAATTATAATAAACACTCAGCATTCTATGATAACATAAACAAGTGTATAAAATTAATTAATTTTCTATATATCTGTACACAGAATCAATTAATATCCCAAAAACAATTAGAATAAACTATTTATTAAATAAATATATTTTTAGACACATTAACTTTTAAAATTTTAGTTTTAATTTTTTTTTCTTAAAGCAATCGGTGGGCTAGTTGGTAAGCCGCTCTTCGCCTAAAGGAGAGAGACATGGGCTCGAGTCCCGTCGGATGCTCAATTTATTTTTCCTTTTCTAAAATTCAAAAAATAATAAAATAATTATCTAAATGTAGAATTATCATAAGAAATTGTTAATCATATTATTTAACTTTCGCAGTTCAAATTACTTTAAGAAAAAAAATTAAAACTAAAAGTTTAAAAGTTAATTTGTCTAAAAACATAAGTAGCTATACTATAAATAGAAAAAACTGCGAAAAGGAAAAATGACATTCAATCTAAAGAGCATATCTGGTGGGAGGATCCATGGGTTAGTTGGTAAGCCGCTCTTCGCGCAAAGGAGAGAGAGACACGGGTTCGAGACTCGTCAGATGCTCAATTTATTTTTCCTTTTCAAAAAATCAAAAAATAATAAAATAATTTTCAAATGTAGAATTAACATAAGAAATTATTGATCATATTATTTAACTTTCGGGGTTCAAATTGCTTAAAAATATATATATATATATGTTTGGATGCGACACTAGCGCTCCGTAGAATCCTGAGGTAAGCCGGATGTCGGTGTGCGCCCGCATCGTAAAAATTCATTCTCAACCATTTTTCCATAAAGCGCCAACAGAAGTATAACTTAAAAAAAAAACTTGGCGATATGCAAACACTAGAACCATTTTGAGGTAAAACTAGAAACAAATTCCAAAAAGTCTTAATTAAAAAGGTGATTTTGTTCGCTGTTCCAGATGTTCCAGTTGACTTCTCAAGAAATCCGAGCCCTGGGCGGGACAATTATTGTAGTGACGAAGAAATCGACATCGTAGGTGAGCAATGCAGCATGGCCTCTCGGATTCAATAGAAGCAAATCTGTTTTGTGAAGTTATAAAACCCTCGGAACATTAAATGAGTACCACCTCTCTTCTGAACACTTACACAAGTGCGTTTTCACCAATTTTTATAAACTGTATTAATTGATCACCTCTTGAGGATACACATTATGTAAAAGCTCTTGTACATATTTCTAATTGAACATACCTCTGAACTGAGGTTAGATTGACATTATCCTCAAATTCTTAGATTTCTGGCTGGGGGTCAAGAGAGCTTAGGACTTACCTAGTTAGCTAGTTCGATCTTTTCTGCACTTCTTCGCAACGGTCAGATCATTTGGTCTTTGAATCGTTTTGAAGACTGAAGGAGAAATTCCTTATTAGAATGTCAATCATTGAGAGAATTAGCTCTGTAAATAAAAACTCTTCACTAATGTATGCAATGTACATAAGTTCAAGTTAAGTTTCAGTTAAGTTCAGTTTACTAACTAATTTTTTTTTTCAATTTGTTTAATTTGAAGTGGATAAAATTTGGATATCCCTTCCAAACTGGCTATTATTCTCATTGTATTTTGTTTTGTAAATTTTTAAAGAATATAGACATATTTCAATACATATAATCATTGTGTAGTTTATTTTATTTTTATGGAAGTTACGTTAGATGTCGCACGATTCTAATCTTGTAATATTCATGGATCATTATGACCTCAATATTGAATAAAAGATTACATACAAATAAATATTCTTATATAAATAAAACACATTTTCTATTAGAAATTCATTCAAAAAGCCATTAACATTCATTCGATTTCAGCGTGTATTTGTAATGAATCAACAGTTAAACAATAAAATAAATTTATATTCAACTCTATGAGCAGATCTTATTGTAGAGAAAAATTCTACAAATGCTTTTATTGCTGATTGTTTTTAACCTATTTAATGATTTTTTTCCTATTTTTTATACAATAGTACCTCAGCATACGAGTTTAATTCGTTCCGTGACAGACGAGGGGTGAATCGCGACCTAATATGCTGTACACCCACTTCCACTTGTACTTCCAAATATTTCCAAGTAATTCCAAAAATTTTCCAAGTAATTCCAAATATTTCCAAGTACTTCCAAATATTTCTGAGCACTTTCAAATATTTCCAAGTACTTTCCAATATTCCCAAGTACTTCCGAATATTTCCAAGCACTTCCAAATAGTTCCAAGAAATTCCAAATATTTCTAAGTACTTCTAAATATTTCCAAGTACTTCCAAAATATTTCCAAAGAGGTGTACACCTACTTCCAATTGTGGATCACCCTCGGTGACAGAGCTCGTAACCCGATCTACTTTTAACCTGAAACATTTTTTTCCCATTAAATTACATTTAAATACCATTAATAAGTTCCAGCACTCCAAATAACCACCTGAATTTTTTTTGTTATATTTTTTTTAAATAAGAAAAAATGGACTGTATTAAATAGAAAATTAATAAAAACTTCATAAAAAATAATTATATAAAAGAGAATATAAATAAATATGCTGGTTTTAAAAAGTTTAATTACTGTACTAGGTACTTATATCGTATACGTTCATTATCCTTTACTAATTTTTGCTACCTTTTGCTCCACCATTTCCTCAATTTCATCTAAACATCTACCTCGTAATTCACTTAACTCCTAGGTAGTACGCCGAGGCTAGTATCCCGAATAGTTTTTAAGGAATTTGGTGTTGGTACTTGGTGAAGCATTTTTTAAATTATTGGATAAAAAATACTTGGTAGGTTTCACATTAAGATATAAAAATAAAACGAATTTATTTTTGGAGAGACTTTAATCTCGATATATATATTTCGGCTGGCTAACCCATTGACTTGTATTCAAATTCAACTTACCCAGGTCAGTTACTTTCTGTTGCTCCTAAAGATGGGTTAGCCATACCGAAATATACTGTATATATCGAGATTAAAGTCTCTCCAAAAATAAATTCGTTTTATATTTATATCTTAATGTGAAACCTACCAAGTATTGTTTTCCAATAATTTAGTATCCCGAAAATCTTGTATCCAGATCATAGGCGAGGGAGTTTAGATTTTTCAGGGGGCTCAAAAAAATGTAACAAGGTAGAGGTGAAAAACTTTAATAAAATGAATATATTTTTACATATTATATTACGTAACATTTATATAATAACCAGCTACGAAGCCCGCCTTCGGCGGGCATCTTGCTAGCCCCTGAACTCCGCAGTGGGTTTTAAAATAATAATTAAAATTTTCTAATTTTAATAAATTTGATTTGTCATCAACTATTAGTGGGTTTTACAATTAAAAAAATCACGTCGGCGTCGTCGCGCAAGCCGATTATAATAAGTATAGATTGATATGGAATAATACATTTAAATATTAAAAAATAAATACATTTTAACAGTTAAAAAAGTGAACAAAAAAATTAATATTTAATATATTTTAGAATTTTTTTAAAGAAAATACTTAATTACAAAAAATCAATCGACATATGGTCCATAGGTAGGCGGGCTCAGTTCCCTTCTCCATTCAAAGGTCAAGCCCCCGAGCCCCCCCCCCCCCGAACTCGCCGCTTATGATCCAGATACACTCGTGTCCAGAGGTACCAATGTACTTTCTTTATGTGATCAAGCTCTGTAAAAAAATCAATTGTATTTTATATCTCTAATACTTATATTCGTAATTTTGTAAAAATATATTAATATTTAAAATATGTTGATTTGTTAATTTATCTCTTAAAAATGTGGATCTTTTTTGCTTATTATATTGTTACAGTTTTTTAGGGTTTTTGTGAAATTTTCTGTTATCGTCCATTATAATTGACACCCTACTCCCTCCCCTCTTTCTCTTTTTTGAAATATAAATCTAGGTATTTTTTTGTATTTTATTATTTAAGCAATCAACTAAATCAATCATTAACCATTTATGTTCTTAATTGGCAATGGCATCCAAAAACAAGATAGAGAGCGCTCGATATTAGCACAACAATAATTTGTTTTACAACGTCTATCTACTCTTTTAGACAAATAAAAATAATAGCATTTTCTATTGGACTATTGGTATGTCATCGCTCTTGTAGTTTAGTACTATGTTTATTTATATTTCCAATGTGAATGTGGCTCCGAGTATAGGAAAATCGCCCAACGGAAAATGCCATAGAAGTAAATAAATACCACACAAACTGAAAAATAATAATAATTATTATTTTTTTTTCGTTTGGACCCTTGGGATCACGCAAAGCTTGATGTCTCTTTCTGGTTGGAACTTCCTCGCCTCTATCTTTTTCCGGAACGTGTTATCGAGTTCCATGGTCAGGCTATGTAATTTTCCTGGCCGGATGAGTGTGTTGATGTTAAAGGTGCCCAGGTTTGTATGGATTTTTGACGTTATTCATCCATTGTTTCTTCCTTGTTTTCGTGATGGTCCAGGTCCCCCAGAATCTGAATGGGCGGTTGCTACTCGAGGGTGGGTGGATTGATTACCACCTGGGGTAAATCTTGTTTTTGCCTCTCACGATTTATGGTTGCTTGTTACGAAATTTTGTCTTGCGCATGCGCGAGGTTTTGTAGAACCAGAGATTGTCAGTTTCTGGAGCCGAGGGGCCGGTTTTTTATTATTTTCAAATAAATTCACTTTGCTTCTTGCTGGGTTCGAACTGATGAAGTTTAGGTTGATGTTCTCCTAATAGGATTAGAAAAGTTGGTGATTTAACCGATTGCGCTACCGACCCCTCCAATAATGATTATTATAATATACAGAAAATGTTTATTAATGGTTTGTGTATATAAATAAATACAAACATTTTACAAAAAACAAACAAGGGTGCCCCCCCCCCCCCCTAGTTTCATGACTCACCCACTCCAAGTTTCATGAAAAGTAGGTACCCCCATTTTATTCAGTCCGAAAGAATTAGAAGAGATTTAGATTACCTTTTGTTGAAATTATAAGGTATCCCTGCTTAGAACATTTATTTAAAATTCAAACGTTTCGGGAGAATTTATCGCAATGGAAATTTTAATTTTGAAAAAAAAGTTTCTTTAAGGTTTGTCGGACATTAAGGCAATGTTGGATTAAAAATCTGAATTTTTAATATGTTATTAATCGATAACAAATACGTATAAAATGTTTTTTTGAAAAATATCTGACCAAGGGTGTATTTAATTATTAAAAATCGGACTTTTAAAACGTAATGAATGGGGAATGTTTGCTGAAAGCATATATTTCGATTAATCTAGCCAAATCGTATGAAGAGAAAAAACAAAAACTTTTATTTATATAGATAAATTATCGTAGATAACGTTAAAAAAACTTTCTGACCCAGGGTTTTGTAAATATTTAAATCTAAATGATCGAAAATATCAGTCTGCTTCACTTAAAAATAAATAAATCACGCGACTCGAGTCAAAAGACATTTATTTATTATATTTATAAATTAAATTATTTCATATATCCGATTAAAAATGATGTTAGCTAACATCTTAATTAAAATAATTAATTTATGTTTTAAAATTTTTAATTTTAGTTGAAAAAAAATTTAGATTTTATTTTGACTTGCGGGGTACTGTCCGAGCAACCTTAATTCAAGGAATGTAAAGAAACTATATACAAATTTTGAAAATAGATAATTATACAGATTGTCTTACAGATGAAATTATCTTGAATTAAAATAAATAAAAATAAATATTTACGAACAATTATCTTTCTCGAAAATTTTTTGATAAATATTACAAAAACAGTAAGTACCTACATATTTTATTTTTTGTTAATTAAATTTTTGTTGTTTAAAATTTTAATCATTTCTAAAATTAATATTTTTTTTTATAAATTACACTCTTTAGTAAAAATTTTTGAATTTGAAAATTAAAATTAGAAAAAAGAATAATTTTAGAAATGATCGATACTTTAATCAACAAAAATTCAATTAAAAAAAGGTCAGATACGGACTTTTTTTCTAATGTTTATCAAAAAAAATTTTAAGGAAAAATAATTTTTCGTAAATATTTATATTTATTATTTTTATTAAGGTTGGTGTTTCACCATATGGGTATTCTTAGGATTTTTTTGAAATTTAGACGGATTATTATGTAAATACTTCTGCATCGACTGGAGGCAAAACGAAATTTATGAGCAATATAGTTCCGGAGATATTAAATTCCAAAGATAGAGTTTTTCAGACTCTTATACATTGCACTATACGGGATATCGGAAAGTTTACATACATATTTAATTATAATTAAGAATCTTCTTCTTACCATTGTTATAAAAAAACTAAACCAACGTTAAACAATAACTACTACATTTTTTAAGAAAATTTTAATTCATAGTTACAACACAGTTTCTGAGATATTAATGAATAAATAATGAAAAATTTACACTAAAAACAAGGTGGCAACAACGCATTTAACCTAAAAAGTAGGTTAACTTTAGTACTTTTTTGATTTTTTTCCACTTCAGCCATTGTCGCAACAGCTTTCAATCGCTTATTAATAACATTTTGTTTTATAAATCTCCCTTTATAATGTACTTTATCTGAAATTTCTATGATAAAATATATACAAGATCGGACACTGTTGCCAGATTTGTCAAACGAGCACGGGATTAGCTAGTAGTTGTACATAAACAGCAAAAAGTTTTGGCCCTATGAATTATGAATCCTTATATTGCCTGTTCTATATACTCTAGGATTAACTTTTTGCTAGTATTGTCGCGAAACAACTAACTTAAAGCTATAATTTCATAACTTTTAAGGAGTTCGGTGTTGGTTCTAGGTGAAACATTTTAATATAATAAATAAACTAAGATACGAGGTAGGTTTCACAAAAAAAAAAAAAAAAACCTACCTCGTATCTTAGTTTATTTATTATATCTATAATTTCATCTCCAAGAAAATCTCTATCATGGTCTATAGATAATATTTTCAAAATATTTATTTCTTGTCGATTTATAATTTCTTTTTAAATCAAGTATTTTTTGAATTTTCAAATTTCCATTGATAAAAGTACAATTTCTCCTGAAACGTCTGGATTTTTAATACACGTTTCTAGATTGTTCTAGAAAAGATTTGTAATTATTGATAATAAGGTATACATGTATTATATTGTAAGATTTTTAATTATTATATCAATTTTTAGAATTTACAATTTTTTTTGAATAACTATAAGCAATGATATAGACATTTGTTCAGAGCGCTCTAGGTTGCGGAGATTTCAGGCGGATTTGCAAAAATGAACCAAACTCAACTAGAACTGTATGGTAAAGTCAAGTGGATGGCCATATCAGAACGTGTCAATTTATTTTTAATTATAAATATTTTATCTGTAATTTTCCATGAATTCAAATACCCCCCCCCCCTTCGATTGAATATTAGGTCAATTCGAATTGTCATAATAACAAATAGCTCACATAAGAAAGTAATTTACCTAAATTCAATAGGGAGTATTTGAACTCATGGGAAATTAGAGATAAAATATTTATTGTTATTTATTGATAATAAGGTATACATAATGATGAAAGTTAAATCTTCGAAACTATAGTCCCTACCAAATAAATCATATTTATATCCAAATATATATATATAGTGATTTTTATTTTGCTAACACGAGGAGAGAACTGGTATTCGCAAAGCTGATTCATTTAGTTTTATAGGCATTAAAATTATTCTGCATAGATTTCCATAAATAGTATAACGGTATATCACTCGCATCCATAATAAGTATTAATTAAAACAGGAATAGCAGGGAATTGGACAATAAATAAAAAACTATAATCTCTACCAAATAAATCATATTTATATCTATATATATATATATATATGTATATATTTATGTTACGGCTAATATGCAAATTTGGATAGTTTATAAACTAACCAAACCATTGGCTATTTTGATAGAAAACGCAATTTCCACTAAAATAGCAGCTAGTTTGCAAACTAACCAAGAGTCTTGGCTAATTTACTTGAAATTATTGAGAAAACAAAAATAGTGGGTTAGTTTATAAACTAGCCAATGGAGCGTGGCTAATATGAAAACCATAATTTCTAGTAACACAAAATAGCCAAACCTTTGGCTAGTTTATAAACTAACTAGGCTTAATGTTCATGGCATTTCTTATTTGAAGAATTAGAGATGAATAAAATACAAACTTTAGATTTAAATTTTTTTGTATCAATGTAAAAAACTCTGCTGGAACAAAAAATGTAAATGTATTTCTATGGGGTACACGTTTAACACCAAATATCATAACAGTGAATCATGTTGCAATAAATAATTACCCTCTTGTTATTTTTTTACCATGTATTTTATATAACTATCGTTCGTGCGCCCGCATTACACCCAAAAACATTTCTTAATATCTAAGTATATTGTACTTATTTGAAAATATTTTATTTTTTTATTAATAAAAAAAGTTTGCATTTTATTCATCTCTACTTCATCAAATAAGAAATGCCATGCACATTAAGCCTAATTAGTTTATAAACTAACCAAACCCGTATAGAAATAAATAGATTTTCGAAATATGTTTTTTACATATTTTTGAAAATTTATTAAAAATATAAAACTTTTTGTGTTAAATTTATATAAAGTTTATGTTTTCTATATATTCCTTAAAATAAAATTATTTTTATGTCGCTCTAGTATAAATTTGACACAAAAATTTTATATTTTTAATATTTTCAAAGAATATATAAAAAACATATTTCGAAAATCTATTTATTTCCATACGGGAAGGTTTGGCTATTTTGTGTTACTAGAAATTATGGTTTTCATATTAGCCAGGCTGCACTGGATAGTTTATAAACGAACCCGCTATTTTGGTTTTTCTCAATAATTTCAAGTAAATTAGCCAAGACTCTTGGTTAGTTTGCAAACTAGCTGCTATTTTAGTGGAAATTGCGTTTTCTATCAAAATAGCCAATGCTTTGGTTATTTTATAAACTATCCAAATTTGCATATTAGCCGTAATATGTCTATGTATAATTTTATTTGCAGAAAGCAGAGGATTTCTCTTTATGAATCAACAACTCTGATACTCTCGGCGAAACATAGTCTTTTCAATTAAAACTTTGGTGATTTTCAGATTAGTGATGATTGAAATTTTTATAGATATGATTATATTACTATTTTACCTAAATTTACATTTTAATGTACATAATCCACAGAGATAATTAGAAATTGTTTCTAAAATGAGTAATTATTTATCCGAACGTAATTGCTGTTGTTGCTCTTGTCTCTTTCAATGAATTCGGCCAAATATTTGTCTTCCTGTGCTTGTGCTGAATAATTGATCATAATTTTCATAAACGATTTCTAATTGTAATTCCAAACGCTAATTTTCTAATCAACTCGTTTGTTCTATGTCATTAATTCTTTTATTTAATTACAGTGATTTAACTGTCGATTTCTATTGATTTCTCGCAGGTATCATTTTCTCTATCTCCTCCTACCTCTTTTTTTATTGTTTATTCGGTAATCGTTTTTATTAGGAAGAGCAATAGTATCCGCGGATGCCGAGGGTGGAATCTTCGGAAACAGAGACGAAACTGCGCATGCGCACGAGAGGCTCCGCCCACCTGGACCCATCCTCTCTATTCTCCTTCATCGCAATCTCAACTTGTATTAGATAATTATTTAAATATATAAATATATGGTTATAATTGGAATAAAATTATTTTCAAACTTGATTAATTTTTCCACATACTTACATACCTAAAAAATCCCTATCCTTAATTTTTAATTAGCTATTAAGGTAGTTCTTTCACAAATGCAAAGATTCAAGAAGTCTTTGAAACTTGGAATATAAGTCATTAAGGGCATAATACACATACTCTTAAAATTTGAAGACAATTTACAACACCGAACATGAAATAATTGCAATTAAAAATTATATTTTTAACATAGAGTAGATAGGGAATTTTATTTTTTTTCATTGAAGGTCTTTCACCATCATGATGAAAAATTAACATTTGTTAGAATAATATATTCGGAGTAACTTAAAAAATTGAAATTATTTACCACGTAGTTTTGATAAAAAAAAAAAAAACTATTTGGGCGATGATTTTTAGTGGAGGGGATATAAGCACAATGGCTTGGAAACGATCGGGCAAGTATGTGTGTATCCTTATAGAGATTTCGTAGTGTGAGTGGACAGGCACGTTAAAAAAACATAACCTAAAGTTTTAGTTCCGTTCATATTTATAGAGTGGTTACGAGGCTAAAACTTTTTGTGTGGATTGTCGCGAAAGAATCTCCTTAATCGGTACGCCCGGGACTGCCTTCCGGGCGAGCCGAGAGGTGATCCGCGATTGGAAGTATTTTGGAAGTACTTGGAAATATTTGGAAGTACCTGGAGTTATTTGGAAGTACTTGGAAATATCTGAAAGTACTTGGAAATATTTGGAAGTACTTGGGAATATTTGGAAGTACTTGGAAATAATTCATTTCATTGAAGGAGTTTCATTTTCATTTCAATTTTATTTTCAAAAATTTGCTCGAAAATGTATGATTCCAACATCACCAAAGCATAGATAGAGACTTAAACTATTATAAAAAATTAAGTTATACTTATATTCTAATATTTTTTAGATTCAATTTGTTACTTTAAACAAAGATTCATCTTAATTGGATAATGATAATCCGTGCCGCAATGAGGTTGAAGTTTAGAAAAACTGCAATTTTTTGCAAAATATCGAAAACTACTAATCCTAGGAACTTGATTTCTTTCTCATTCTGTAGGAAATCTTATTGACTTGAACATTTACTTGGACCACTTTTTTGATAAAACTCTTAGATTTATAGATATCCAGCATTTTCCATGACGCTTTTTGAGGATTCGGATCATATCCTGTCCGGAAAATGTGGGATATCTATAAATCTAAAAGTTTTAACAAAAAAGAGGTCCAAATAAGCGTTCAAGACAACAAAAAATTTCCTAAAGAATGAGATAGAAATAAAGTTTCTAGGATGACTGGTTTTCACTTTTATAAAGGAAAAAACCTGTTTTTTTGCAAAAAATTGCAGTTTTTCAAAAATTCAACCTCATTGCAGCAGGGGTTACCGTTATCCAATTAAGATGAAACTTTGTTTAAATTTTAGAAAATTTAATCTAGTTTAAAAATGTATAGAGTGATCTTTGTCGATGTCAACTAAAAGGTAATAAAAATTATTTATTATTTTTTTCTATTCAAATCATGACTGAATTTACGACTTCGATAATATTAAAAGCCTACTATTGTATATAGTCCTACTATTCAGATGTATCTTTTGTCCATAGTAGCTCTCTTAGGAAATAAAAGATTTTAATTTTGCTTTTTTTCTAAGCCATTTATAGAACAATAGAAAAATTATTCAGTAAATAATAAAAAAACTAATTCACAATTGCATGGAAAAATTGGAAGAAATTGGATGGAAAAGTGAACTTCCTTTTCTGTTTGCAATTTCTGTGAAATAATAATTTTAAGTTATAAATATTTAAATCTGATATTCATTTCGAATTAATATTTTCTTAACTAAAAGAACGTTCCTATAATAATAGAAATTAAGAAATTAATCTTTACTAGTCTGAAACAGGTCTGGGCTTGTATTTCGATTTCTTGTAATCATTGGCATTAAAAGAAGAGAGATCATTCTATCAGCGCCCTTTCATTAAAAGAAGAGAGATCATTCTATCAGCGCCCTTTTTAGTCATTTTCCTCGATCAGATTCTAATGAAATAATTGTTCACCCGCACATTTATTAAGTAAGTCCTTTGGCCCCAGTTGAGTCAAAACGAGTTTTCAATTAACTAACTAAGTTCACAAAGAGAAACAAAGAGGTTGTCCTCTGCTTGATGCAAATAAACATATACACATATATATCAAGATGATATATCTGTATATATATTATTTATTTGTTTGAGACTATAGTTTCGAAGACTTGGTCTTCATCATCATCAAAAACATTTATAATTGAAGAAAGACTGATGATGAAGACCAAGTCTTCGAAACTATAGTCTCAAACAAATAAATAATATATATACAGATATATCATCTTGATATATATGTGTATATGTTTATTTGCATCAAGCAGAGGACAACCTCTTTGTTTCTCTTTGTGAATCAACAACTCTGCTACTCTCGGCAAAACAAAAACTTTTCAATTAACTAACTAAGTTCCTTAAACATATTTTAAATTAAATTTAATGTGATGGGAAACCTTCCTTATTTTGCATAACAAATTAAACCAGAGGATTCAAATCGGCCAGTACATATCTTAATAGAGATTTCTATGTTGCTAACACGAGGGAGAAAGCTAGTATTCGCAAAGCTGATTCATTTAGTTTTATAGGCATTAAAATTATTCTGCATAGTATTCCAGTGATAAACATAAATAGTATATTGTTATTTAAGGAGGTCAAGCTGAGTCAAAAGAAGTGTAGTATCTAATATTTAATAAAATAAGTTAAAATACAAATGAAAAATAATAGAATTAAAAAATAAATAGTATGAAAGCAGTAAATGTTTGAAATAAAATCAATTATAAAAAAAAATAATAAATAATAAAAGTCAGTTTAATTTATTCAAATCAGCTGATATCTCTTGTATGATTTGGCAATGAGTTGTATTTCTACTGTTTATGTTTACATTCAAACATAGCATTTATGAGATTTTTTAAAGTAAATTTCTCAGTAAATTCCTCGGTCACTGATATATTTTATTGCAAAAAAGAAACCTGCATGTTTCAAAAAGCTAATTTTTAGTTGTTTTTTTAACTTTATCAATTCAACTAATAGTAGTATAATTCAAGAGAAAGTTTCAAGATCTTAATTTTCCATCAGACTCTGAGAAAATTTTTACATTTTAAAAAATTTGCTTGCTAATGTGGGACTGAAACTTCACCAAAGTATAGATAGAGACTTAAACTATTATAAAAAATTAAGTTATAGTTATGATCTAATATGTTTTATTTAACATTGGCGGCGGCAGGACTTCCTTAATAAATGTACGAGTGAGTGATTCTTTCATTAAAATCTAATTGACAAAAATGAATGAAAAGGGCAGGGATAGAATAATCCCTCTTCCTTTAGAACTAGGTAAGGCATATTGTTATAAGCCAAATACAAGTCCAGGCCTGTTTCAGACCAGTAGAGATTAATTTCTTAATTTCCATTATTATATAACGGCCTTTTGACTCTATAGTTAAGAAAATATCAAATCGAAATGAATATCAGATTTAGCTATTTATCATTTAAGGTCAATTATTAATTCACCGAAATTCAGTATATACTTGGTGAGTTTTTTATCTTGAGACAGTCTTATAACTCAAAAACAGTGCTTTTATCAAAAAAAGTTTCAAAAAAAATTGAAGAAATTTCATAAGAACTATTTTTTTATACGACATCAAATAAAAAAATTATTAAATCAATTATATCTAAACTCAAGCTTGAGTTGTTTACCAAAAAAGAATTTAGTCTTTTTGATTTTAAGTCGATTCTTCCACGTTATCAGTAGAGGTTGCCATTAATAGTCAAAACATCAAAAATGGAATGCAATAAGGTTATTCCGCTAGTATTAGATAAGAATCGATCGTTATTTTTGATTTTAAGCCGTTTCCTCCATGTCTTCAGCAATGGTTACCAATAATAATCAAAACGTCAAAAACCTAATGTAGAATTGTTATTCCTCAAGTATTAGATGAGAATCGATCACTATTTTTGATTTTAACTCGATTCCTCCATGTCTTCAGCAATGGTTACCAATAAAAACCGAAACGTCAAAAATCCAATATAGAATGGTTATTCCTCAAGTATTAGATCAGAATCAATCACTATTTTTGATTTTAACTCTATACCTCCATGTCTTCAGCAATGGTTACCAATAAAAACCGAAACGTCAAAAATCCAATATAGAATGGTTATTCCTCAAGTATTAGATCAGAATCAATCACTATTTTTGATTTTAACTCTATACCTCCATGTCTTCAGCAATGGTTACCAATAAAAACCGAAACGTCAAAAATCCAATATAGAATGGTTATTCCTCAAGTATTAGATCAGAATCAATCACTATTTTTGATTTTAACTCGATTCCTCCATGTCTTCAGCAATGGTTACCAATAAAAACCGAAACGTCAAAAATCCAATATAGAATGGTTATTCCTCAAGTATTAGATCAGAATCAATCACTATTTTTGATTTTAACTCGATACCTTCTATGTCTTCAGCAAAGGTAACGGATACAAAAGCAACGCAGTTGCTATGGTTACTTATAAAATTTCCTCCCAAATTTATATCATTTCACAGCGAGAAGCCTAACCATTCTTACTTAAACAAGTTTAAATGAGCTATATTACCGATCAAATGAATACATTTTAAAGTTTTTTTTTTAATTTTTGTAAAATAAGGAATTTAAAAAAGTACAATCTTACTCTAGAGTAAAGTACTTTAAAATATACTTTTACTAAAAACTTTATTTAACCTTTTTTTGTTGTCCCCAAGGTACTTAATTAGGATTTTAAATTTCATCAAAATTGGTTAAGTCATTTTCAAGATATTTAGAAAAAACTAAAAAAGTACTGAAATAAAGTACTAATGTTTGTGGGCCGATATGTACCAAAAACTAATCAGCGCTTTATTTTGTTAAACTAATGGTAGGTTTTCAATTTCATTTCAATCGGTGCAAAGGTGTGGAAAAAATCGTGGACGAAAAAAACGATAACATACATACATACATACATACATACATACATACATCCCCACGCACTTCCAAAAAATGGCACTTTTTGGCCTCTCGACGAGATCCCTGGTAATTTTTGGCAAAATCGTCACGTGCTAAAATTCAACCTAATTGAATACTACAATTTGTGACCTTAATTGAGTCCATGGGTTCTGTAGTCTTTACCTGAGGACCCTTTGAAGTTCCGCGTGGCGCGAGAGCGATTACAATACTTTACCCATGCTTCGCATTGGATAAAGTAAAAACTCACCCGGTATAAGAAAGAATGAACAGAGAAGACCCGGTATCTACATATGTCATCTTGACACACCTTGCATTACCGAAAAGAAATAGTAATTATTATTAAAAAAAAATATTTTAATTAAAAAAAAAAGTTTTGATTAGATCTTTAGAATTCAATGTCTCTTGAATCCAAAAAAAGTGGCTAAAATGAAACTGTATTGTAGCTAGTCACCTGAACAAATGATTATGTAGTCTCTATAGGAAAGTTTCCGGTGAACTGATCGAATGTGGATCGGTTGACAATTGAATAGTTAAATTTGGAATTTTGTTTTAGGTACTTATTCTTTTCAATTAAATTTTATGAAATAAATGTTAAGAAAAGATTAGTTAATAAATGGAACTAGAAAATATAGTATAGTCTAGCAGAGAATTTAAAAAATAATACGAATGAGATGAATAAGGCATCTTTGAAACAAGTAAGTTATTTTGTCTTTAACATATTGTAGTATTGGAAATTTTTTTAAGACTTTTTGGTGCTTACGTATTAACGCCACAGCAGCTACAAATAAAATTTAAAACTACAAATTTGAACTGAAATTGAGAGGACGGTGATCTCTCAAAATGTCTCAAGTGAGCGCCAGTGGGCGTTGGCAATTTTCACTTTTACAACTTTTCATAGGTTCGGTTTTATTCATTATCTCGGTTCATTTAGATAAAAAATGGTTTCCCGAACAAACTTTGGAAGGTTCGGTTAAGATATATTCAGTTCAGCTCGGTTCGGCTCATAACTTCATCACGGGTTGGTTTTTAGGCGATTAGGTTGCCAGCCTAATAGCCTAAATGCCAGCCCGAAATGAAGATATACGAGCCGAAACGAGCCGAACTTAATATATCTTAACCGAACCGGCAACCACTTTTACATATTCGAATTTTTTTTTGGTATTTAATTTTTTAATTAATATTCATTTTCTAAAAGAATCCGTCATCAGTAGCGGCGCTTAAAAATCGCCAAATCTGTAACTGCGGTGGCATTAATACGTAAGTACCAACTTATTTGTGTAATCTATCTCAGGGTTGGCCAACGCAAATTGCACCGCGGGCCGCATTGACCACTTAAGGAGATCCTTTCGAATTAAAAACTAATTATTAATTGGATCTTTTTGTTTTGATAGGTAATATTATTTAATCAAATACATTTCTCTTAGTTACCCAACATTCTTTAAATTAATTTACATTATAAAAAATTATTTATTTATTTATTATTATTAGACGAACCTTGAGTTAAGTATGAAAACAGCTAATTAAATATGAAATCAACAAGGTAAGTATGTAAACAGCGAGTAAATTAGGAAAACGAGAAGTTGACTAAGAAAATTTAGAGTTAAGTATTTAAACCGTAGTTAAGTATGAAAACAGCTAATTAAATATAAAATCAACATAAATAAACACGAATTCGATATTTCAAGTATTTTAAGACTTATAGATACTTATATATACATATAGAAGACTTATATATACGGAACTCTCGACAGACGATGGTCAGACTCGCACTTATCCGTCTTATTATTTATATATTTATTTTCATAATTTTGATCACGGAAGGTGAACCTTTGCAGGTTTCCTTTTTTCTTTTGTATCTACACAGACAATGGGCTGGGTCAGGTCATTTTCTCAAGTGCCTTGGAGAGGTATTGTGAGCTGGGTTTTTTTTTACATATTTTGTTCTCCCTAAACGTTAGAATTTTTTTTATAATTGTTTGTATAAAAGCCTTATTCATTTAATCGAATAAAAAATGATTAAGAATTTATTTTAAAATATATTTTATATAAGCAGCTTGCAATTTTGTGAATATTTGATAGGTTTTGTAATTAAACGAATTATTAACAAGTGATTGAAAAAATGAATCATGAAGTTGAATCAAAACAAAACAATTGGTTGTTAAAATGAACATCAACTAAAATCCCAGCAAAACTCAGTCTTCCAGGCACTAATAATACTTTATACACATTTTTGAATATTTAGTCTTTTTTTGAGAAAATAGAGAAAATTCTAAAAACTAAAGAAGTAAGGAGTAAACTGATTCGCGTCCAGAATTTTGGTGAGGATGCTTTAAAAAAGGAGAAGCTGGATTTGAAAGTCGTATAGTGCACACACCATATGGGTTTTTTATATTTTCATATGTACAATAATTAATTACTCGACAGGCCCGGGAAGCCCTAGGATTGAATTCACTTAAGGTAGCTGTTTCGCGACAATACTAGCAAAAAGTTAATGCTAGAGTATATAAAACAGATAATAAGGATTCATAGTTCATAAGCACAAAACTTTTTGCTGTTTATGTACCAATTCTAGCCGTCTGACAAATTTGGCACCATTGTAAGAGATTGAATATTTTTATATTAAAATGACAGATAAAATACATTTTAAATTTCTATAAAAATCGTTTTGTTATTTTTTAACAAATGTAATCAACGCCTACGTTACAGCTTATAATTTTGAAAAAATCTAGCACATGCGCGCTTTATACATCTTTCGCTGGTTAAATAAATGCGCTGTTGCCAAATTGTTTTTAGTGTAAATTTTTTTATACATTTTTAATTATTTATTCCTTATTATCTCAGAAATGTGTTGTAACTATGAATTAAAATTGTCTTAAAATATGTATTGCTTATTGTTTAATGTTGGTTTAGTTTTTTATAAAAATGGTAGGAAGGGTTTCTTAATTATAATTAAATATGTATGTAAATTTTCCAATATCCCGTATAGAGCAATGTTAAAGAGCCTGAAAAACTCGATTTTTGAAATTTAATATCTCCGGAACTGTATTGTTCATAAATTTCGTTTTGCCACCAATCGATGCAGAAGTATTTAAAAAATAATCTGTATAAATTTCAAAAAAATCCTAAGAAAACGCATTTGGCGGAACAAGTACCTTAAAAATCATTGTGTTGAAAAATATCTGGAACGTGGAACGAAATAATTTTCAACCTGTTTTTTTTTTGTTTGCCTGGCTGTCTGAATTCAGATACCCAAAATATCTTAAGAACAAAAAGACGTAGAAAGTTTCTTATTGTGATAAAAAGTGTGTATTTTCAATGTGGAGAACTGATTAGATATATTTAAGGCTTTCTAGCTTCTCATCTTCCGGTTAAAAAATGCAAAATTGAAAAAAATATATTATGAATAATTTTTTGAGATTATAATATAAGTAAGATTGGAGTAATTTTTGGAGACGGACTGATAAGTAAATTAAGTGGATATCGATGGATTACTGCATTACTACATTATAATTCTGCTGAAAATGAAATACAATATATTTTTGTTATTGCCACTGAAAGAGAAGACAGAGCGGAATGTCGCATTGGATTTCCTTCACTGACTTTTTAAAACCCTGAAGAAGGAGGGAATAGCCTCCGAAACGTCGGTTTTATAAATAAAAAGATAGTGTAAATTATCTTCTTCTTTTTTGGGCTGTCTCATCGATATCCACTTAATTATAATTAAAAAATAATAACCAATCGAACAGCTGTGTTTTGAATTACTATTTAATAAATTAATTCACCAAAACTTCAAACAGCTTACCGAGTCCCGATAAAGTTTCATTTTTTCCTGCAATTGAAGTATTTTAATCTACTTTCTTCACATAGTAGATAGAAAAAATTAATTTTTATGAATAAATATGAATTTAAAGGCCATAACAAGGCATAGCAAACACATGTTATTGAATACCAGCTGCGAAGCCCGCCTTCGCTAGCCCCCCCCTGGACTCCGTGGTTGGTTTTAAAATAATAATTTAAATTTCCTAATTTTAATACATTTTATTTGTCATTAACTATTAGTGGGTTTTAAAATATTAATATAAATTTTCTAATTTTAATAAATTTTATTTGTCATTAAAATTTATACACGAATAATAACTCATGGGACTAGGCCGATTCTCTATATATATATATATATATATTTACTACAATGTCCATCTGTCTGATTCTTTGGGGAATAGAAACATATGAATTTTGTTCAGATATTCAATAATAAATTTTATTTAGAATGTTTATATGTTAACATTAGATGAAAGCGAAAGTTAAAACTTTTATTCGGTCACTGCCCTATTTTTTGGTGCAATTGGGACCAGACTCGTTTTGATAGTGAAACAAGAGTTGAAAAAAAGATACAGGACCCAGCCGGGTATGATCCGACAACTTCTGCGTTAAGCCCGCAGATGCCTTTTCCATTTAAGCGATGTATTCCCTGACCAGATCCTATAATCAAATTTTATTCAACTCTTTAGCTCAGGTGTGCTTTCTCCTATTTTCCTAATAGTATGGTTCTTATAAATTTACTACAATATCCATCTTTTTTCAACTCTTGGTTCACTATCAAAACGAGTCTGGTCCCAATTGCACCAAAATAGGGCAGTGACCGGATAAAAGTTTTAACTTTCGCTTTCATCTAATGCTAACATATATATATATATATATTATTATTTTATTTGTTGCGTTTGGACCCTTGGGATCACGCAAAGCTTGATGTTTCTTTCTGGTTGGAACTTCCACGTTTCTATCTTTTTCCGGAACATGTTATCGAGTTCCATGGTCAGGTAATTTTTCCTGGCCGGATGAGTGTGTTGATGTTAAAGGTACCCAGGTATGTATGGATTTTTTGTGTTATTCTTCCATTGTTTCTTCCTTGACTTTGTGATGGTCCGGATCCCCCAGAATCTGAATGCCCGGTTGCCACTCGAGGGTGGGTGGATTGGTTACCACCTGGGGTAATCTTGTTTTTGCCTCTCACGATTCATGGTTGCTTGTTACGAAATTTTGTCCTGCGCATGCGCGAGGTTTTGTAGAACTAGAGATTGTCAGTTTCTGGAGCAACATATATATATATATAGTATATATGCTGATACAGCACGATATTTTACTAGAAAACCCGTGAGAGTGCAGCTCTCCTGGTCATTTTGCTCACAACTCGTGTAAGCCTTAGCCTTGCCCGAATCCCCATTCAAATTGTCCCGGAAGGTTTTTTCTAAAGTGTTTCCTTCTAGTAATAAAAATTTAAACTCATTTAACAGTCTTAACAATATAAATTGTAAATCATTAAACATTGTAATTAAAATAAATAAAATAAATTTAAAAAGAGAACTTCTTTTTCTTTTTAAAAACCCTGATTTCAATACCGAAATCTTTACTGGCGCAGTCGGTAGGACATTCGTAAACGAAATTTGCCAACAATACCAAATTTCGGTGATTTTTAAATCTTTTTTACCAAGAGTCCTTTTTACTACGAGACTACGAGCTGACATCCTTCGCCCACGCAAATACCTACGAGCGAGCAGCCAGCCTGCAGTGAGTCATCGAGTCATTGTCCGAACCATCTACCAGTTTATCTTCTAGCAACCAGTGCTCGTGAAAAGTGATACTTCCGTCGATAAAGAAATGAATAGTTTACTTCTATTGTCCTTTCGACAACCAACGGACAAATTGACTGACATTTCTCAAGCCGGCTACCAAGCCACACAATTTTCTAAAACAAGACTGTTTGACGAATACAATTACGTACACTTCTACTACAACCTAAATCTAATTCACTTCGAATACCAAAACCTTCGATCTAGCTATCTCAAATTAAAAGAAGGATCAACCCGATTTAACGAAAACCACATTTCCTTTCTTAACCTTTTAGAAATAAATTTGAAATCCATTAACACCAAATTATTAAACTTAAACAAACAAACCAGAATTAAAAGAGGAATCATTAATGGTCTAGGGTCAGTAATCAGAATAATTACAGGCAACCTAGACAACAATGATAAATTGAGTTACGACCACATTTTGGAAAACCTAGATAGAAACCAATTCAAACTACAAAACCAAAACAAAATCATTATAAAAACATTCACTAATATTACAAAACAATTTAATAAACAAATAGAAAAAATTAATTTAAATCAGAAAAAATTATCCGAAATGATAACCACAATAGACGAACGCAATCTCTTGAACACCCTTACCCAACTTTCGGTCACTATAAACTCCCAATTAAATTTTGTAAATAACATCCTTAACTTTCTGTAGCATGAATATTTTGCATGAATCAATAATATAGATGAAAGACATTAAAAAAATTATTGGAAAATTTAAAATAAATCTCGACATCGAAAACTTCTTTGAAGCCACTAAAGTTTTGAAACCCTTGTGCAAATTACACGAAAGTATATTAGAGATATTAATTGAGATTCCAAATTACAAAGATTCCGAAAATAATGGAATAGAAATTACACCCACCCCTATCATAGGAAATAATATTAGTATTTTGATTAACGAACCAACAACAAACTTAATAATTGAAAAAGAAAGAATATTAAAATTAACCAGCTGTTTCAATATTCAAATATAACTTATTGCAAAATTTCAAACGACGATGTTTCTATTTGTCTAAATAATATCATGATAAATCAAAACATAAAAAACTGTAGCTTCATAAGAATTAAATTATATCCACCCTTCATAGTAATACCCAATACTGACATTATTGTATTCTATTCAATGAAAGACAACGAAATTTTAGTAAAATGTAATAGCTTAAGTAAATATCTAAAGAAAGGAACTTATAAAATCAAACATTTAAAACAAAATTTGAAGAGATTGCGATCCCCAAAATTAGTATAAAATTGGATGAACTGAAACTGTCCAAGAATAAAGAAATAACCGTTCATGACTTACACAAAGTTGAAATAAATTAAATCAACTTAGACGAAATTTACCCAAATAAAAAACAAAACAATTGGTTTTCAAACACTTCTATTAATTGTATCTTAATAATAATTATTATAATAATAGTAATAATAAGTGTAATTTTAATTGTATTTACTCCGAAATTTGTAAAAAAACTTGTAATTAGACGTAAGAAAATTGAAAGCCCTTTGACATTAACCAAGCCTCAGTTATCCAAGCCTCAGTTAACCCTCGGCTTGATTTTTAAAGGATGGAGGAGTTATAGAGTTGAAACTGCTGTGTTAGCCCCTTGTAGGGTCACCACTTGGCTTGCTGATACAGCACGATATTTTACTATAAAGCCCGTGAGAGCGCCGCTCTCCTTGGTCATTTTGCTCACAACTCGTGTTAGCATTAGCCTTGCCCGAGTCCCCATTCAAATTGTCCCGGAAGGTTTTTTCTAAAGTGTTTCATTCTAGTAATAAAAATTAAAACTCATTTAACAGTCTTAACAAAATAAATTGTAAATCATTAAATATTGTAATTAAAATAAATAAAATAAATTTAAAAAGAAAACTTCATTTCTTTTTAAAAACCCCGATTTCAATACCGAAATCTTTACTTATATATATATATATATATATGTAAATTTGAAATTAGAGCCAAAATCACAACGCACGGAGCGCCCTCCGAAGGAGACGTGGAATCGAGAAGAAACAATCATAACCTTAACAAGTCTTCGTGACATCATTTTAATATTGCATTATATAGAGAATAATTGATATATATAAAAATTGTAACTGTAAAATATATTAAACAGAAGATATTATTCTAAATTATATTTTAGAGTAACTAAAGGACTTTGAATTTTGATTCTACTTTTTAGGTAAACTAATCATGTTCATTTTAACACTCAATATTCATTTGTATTTAATCTATTTTAACAATAAAACTACTTTTTAGCTGAATCAATTTTTACTTTACTTTACTTAAAATAGATAATAAGATTAATAAGAGTAGATATAAATAAATAACTGTACTAATTAAAATCCTCAAAATGTATTCTTAATTTGAACTTGATTTATGAGGTTGGTGCGCCTGTATTTAGGCAACAAATTGCGCGCAGAATAATGAAAGCTGCGTAGGAGCTAGGCGAGTCCAGTCGTTGATGGAATGCTTGGGGGTTTTTAAAATAATAATTTTAATAAAAAAAATTTTGTCATAAACTATTAGTGGGTTTTAAAATTAAAAAAAATCACTTCGGCGTCGTCGCGCAAGCCGATTATAATAAGTATAGATAAATACATGTTCAATTTCTACATCCGAATAGCCCATCCTCTCGGGAGCTGGTTCCAAGCAAAATTTTCTATTAGATCATTTGGCTAAAATATTTCTAATTCAAAAGATTGATGATGAAGGTTAAAACTTCGAAACTACACGTCTCTAACAAATAGATTATATTGAAAGTTTCTTTTTGCCGAGAGTAGTAGAATTTGTATAAATTGAAGGAGACGATAAAAGAGTGTCTTCTGCTGGAATTATAAAATTTTAATTTATTTATAACGAGACTATAGTTTCGAGGGCTTTGCCCTCTTCATCACTCTATTACAATTGATTCACAGAAATTGATTTGTGAAAAAGAGTTTTACGTGATCTGGAAACTATAGTCTCGTTATAAAAAAATTAAAAATTTATAATTCCAACAGAAGACACACTCTTTCATTGTCTCCTTCAAATACATTATATGCAGGTTGTTTCAGGAGGAATAGTAAATATTTTAGGATGTGGTAGTATAGACGAATTGCAATAAAAAATGCCATTTAACATGTGTCCAATTTTTATTTAGTACAGAGATTCAGCTGAGTTCAATGAATTTTCGTTTCGTGCCTTGGTACACCGGTTGCTATAGGCGTATTTATCGAATGTCATAAGTAGAGTGTTGATGTTAAATTGGACACATGTTATATGACATTTTTTATTGCAATTCGTCTATACTACCACTGCCTAAAATATTTACTATTCCTCCTGAAACACCTTGTATATATATGGTTTTATTATTATTTCGGTCAATAATGTGATTTTTTTATTGTTCATCCAACGTTTCGTCGATTTTGCCGACTTCTTCAGGGCTTCACATAGTTACATCACACATTTGTCTAAAGTACATTATTTTCTTTTATCTCCGTTACCATTGAAGACCATCAGAAATTTAAACGTCAAAAAATAAAGTTTTATTTAAATTTGATTCCGTTCTATTGTTTTAAAACTGTATTGTCTGATTCGGTTTATGTTATTTCTAAGACTGTTTATCTAATACCTATAGATAATTGTTAGTAAAAAAAAGAAAAGGAAAATTGTTTATGTGAATGTGCCATATTTTTTGAAGTTTAAGTTTCTGATGGTCTTCAATGGTAACGGAGATATAAGAAAATAATGTACTTTAGACCAGTGCTTCTTAAACTATGGCTCGCGACCCCATTTGGGATCGCGAAATTGAATTTTGGTGTAGCGAAATGAATTATCTATTAAAATGAGGTCGCCAATTAAAAAAGAGAAGCGCTGGTTTAGTTAAATGTGTGATTTGAAGCCCCGAAGAAGTCGGCAAAGTCGACGAAACGTTGATTTAAAAATAAAAAAAAGCACACAAAACACTTCTCCTTATTTACCATTATAAACTTTCAAATTATATATATATATAAAATTACAAATCTTTTATAAAAAAACAATTCAGAACACGTTTATTTAAAAGCCAAACGTTTCGGGAGAATTTCTCCATTTTTCAATGGTGAAAAAATATTCAAAAAAAAGTTGCTTTTTCTAAAATTTAGAAAGCAACACTAAGAAATTAAATATTTTTATAAATAGACAATTGTACATATTGTCTTGGTGACCAAATTACCTTTAATTAATAATATAAATATTTATTAAAAGTTTTTCTCTAAAATTTTTTTATAAAAATTTGAAAAACAATCCATATCTGACCTTTTATTAATCGAATTTTTTGTTATTTAAAATTTCGATCATTTCTAAAATTAATCTTTTTTCCAAGTTATGTTGTTTATCTAGAACTTTGTGATTAGAAAAGTCAAAATTGTGTTTAAGGTTAGTAGATTGGTTAGCCAGCATTGAAAATAAGCCCACGTGTTCTGATGTGGCCATCCACTTGACTTTACCATACAACCTGGCCCCTCACATTTAATATTTAATATAATTATTTATAATCATGTAGGGGAGGGGGGATAGTTTTTCCATTTTTAGACTCCAGGGGGCCTACTGATTATGTATACAAAATTTGGTTGAGTTTGGTACAAGGGCCTAGATTTTCATTTTTTGACGCCCCCTCGACCCCCCTTAATTTTGGGTCAATATGCACCAAAATCTAATCAGCTCGTAATCTCAATGGACCAAAACTACGTTTGAAATTTGGTTTCGATATTCACACTAGTTTTTGAGCTAGCTCGTCCACAAAAATTTGGTAACGCACAGACTAACAGACAGAATAACAGACAGACTAACTGACAGACTAACAGACATTTTGAAAAAACAATTATTATCTCGAAAAATATAATTTTTTCGATGTTCACTTATTAGACCTTTTTTGTAGAGCGAAATGCCATGGTTTCTCTCAATTGTTTTAATCAAAATAGTTTCAGTCGTTTTTTAGATATTTCGAAAAAAAGAAGGAAAAAAATATATATATTATTTGAATCAAGCAGAGGAAAACCTCATTGAGTTGGGATGTTTAATTAAGTCGCGGGATGTTCACTAAATATTTTAGTATATTTATTCATTGAATTCATTAAAATAAAAATAATAACGTTGGAATGTTTGAATTTGTCGACTGCTTTTTGTGGATCTTTTGAGAAAGAGCAAAAAACTGATCAAGAGAGAAACGATTTTCAAGGCATCCCCGAGACGATTTAAGAAACAAGGCAAAATAATGATGGGCAATTTGCCAGCTGCCACGTGGCAATCCCAGGACAAACTGACAGGATAATGCCCATGGTTGGACAGCAGCACGTGTCACGTGTCCCGCCAGAGAGGAGGGATCCCCCAAGTTACCACGTGATTCACCATCTTAGCTGCCACTTAGGTGCTGCTGATTCCTCGGTTTATTCCATGATTATCCACCTATTCACCAGCCGAAAATGAATCCTTTTAGTAATTAACAAGCTATAATTGAATTTGCTAAAGTCACGTGCTGTAGATAATAACAACAAATTGCAACAACAAAGTCTCTGGGGCCGCCACTACAAGTAGGTAGTTGAACCCCATAGGGCATAGAGAGCTTTATTGCCTAACGCCCCCCTCCCCCATTCGGACTAATCCGATTAGGTGGTCTAATAGGTCGTAATTATTCATGATTGAATAAAATTTCAATTTTATATTTCGATGGAGATTATCAATTCTAGGAAGTTGGCAACAACATTTTAACCATTCAACGGCAGGTAAATTTCGTAATAAGTATTGGAATTATATGTCGATTCTACCAGAGACCGGATTTTTATGCAATTTGTCTCTCCTTTTTTTATCAGTTGCTCTAATATCTTTGCCAATTAGTACAACTCATTTTTACTTTCTATATTTTTCATATTTTTGGATAAATGCATATATTTGATTATTTTGAAAAAAATTTTGAAAAAAATTTTACTTGAATTTTTTTGACGTGACAACGTCTTATAATTCGATGAAGCCGGCTGCACTCTCGAAAAAACATGACTCATCTGAGGCGATCCATTTAAGGCTTGAAGTGCAAGTGAGAGCGCAGAACGAGCAAGGAGCTAAGGAGGAACAGCTAGGCTAGAAAAGCAGGAGTGGGGGTGTCTCCAGTCAAGACAGGCATTTCCCCTCCAGCCGTTATCGTGTGAAGGGCACAAAACCTTCTCTTCCCATCTGAACGTGTGTTAATAGTATCCATCTTTAAGACAGTTCTTTTTATTATTAACAGTGATAAAAAACAAATTTGATTTTCTTTATATATTTTTGTTTTTTATTAAAAGTGTGTGTAGGAAAGCCGAATCAATTATTAGAAAGGCGTTAAATGACAGTGGAGGAAAATTTATGAAAAAAAAATACAATGAAATATATTTGACTAATTCTTTAATGATGGACTTTAATGAATCACACTCGAATATTTTCTCTTCATTAAATAACCATATTTTAAATAATCTCCCAATGGAAAACCATATAGTATTACTAATTAAAAGTATTTCAAAATATTATTTTAAAATAAGATTACACTATATAACAAAAAGAGTTATGTAGACAAAAGTAAATCGAAAAGAATATTTTTTAACAAGTTAACCCATTTTCAAGGATATTAAATATAATTAATCGTTTCAACTTTTTCTTAAAATCGTACCTGATTTAAAAACTATATTTTTGGTATTTCTATAATATATATTTAAATTTTTTTATTTGTTTTATAACTTAATTAATTCTTAATCTTTGAATTGTGTAAAAAACATTGGTTTAATAAATAAATAAAAAATCGGTTGTCTGTAAAGTCGGTTTACTGACGATAGTTGAACGTGACAACGTCATAAGAAAATACCATTCCATCAGTATTTTCTTATGACGTTGTCACGTTCAACTATCGTCAGTAAACCGACTTTACAGACAACCGATTTTTTTAAATTACTTACTTACGAAAAATTATTTTTATTTTTTATTTTGATTAAAAAAAATTTAATTCAAGAATAACTGCCTGGGGGAATTTTTTTAATGTTTCTTTACTTTATATCTAGTCTTATTAAACGAGCAAAAATTGTATATATATATATATATTTTGTATCATTTTTCTATTTTGAAAACTGCTATATCGATTTTGATGAAACCAACACTATTAACAAGTTTTGAGGATGAGAAAGCAATCTGGCTGGACCTCGACAAATTTCATCTTAATTGATCTTTTCTTAATTAAAGTAATTATTGATAGATGAAAATCTCAATCAAAAATTTTGTTTACATTTTTTTTCAATTTTCTTTTATTTATTAATTGTTTTTTTAATTTTAAAACCGACGAATACATTATACCAAATATTGTTATATATTAGAATTTGCCAATTTAATTGATTAAAATTCCTCTTATTAAAAAACACAGACTAAAAATATTATCGCAAGCTAGAAGATCAAGTACAGTCGATAGTGGGGAAGTAATCTCCGAAATCGAAGCCTCAACTACAATGTAATATACATTATTTTATGTAAAGAATTTCTTCAATAAAATTATTAATTGATTAAAAAACTCGATAAATTGTAATTTAATTAAAAAAAATAATTATACGGAATTTATTCATATACCTATGTACACATAATCTGTGGATCATTAGAAAGCTAGAAATGCAAAAACTGGGTGCGGGGTGGGGATGGATATGGGGGGTGTAGGAGATGGGGTGCAGTTGTGGGGGATCCGGGGTTGGGCGAGGTGTGGGGTTTCGGGGGCGAGGTGTGGGGTTTCGGGGGCGGGGTTGGGGTAGGGTGGGGACGAGGTGCGTGGTTTCGTGGGGGGGCCCAGGGGGCGTGTGCTATATATATATATATATATTCATATTTATTTTTAATTTGGTTACCGTGCATCGCTCGGTGGCTCCAGGTACTTGTTTTTATATGAGTACGTAGGTAAGTATATTTTTGTTCCTAATGCTTTTCGAAAACGAAGAAAAGTTTAAATTTCTATTTATTTTTTTTTGGTTTTCACAAATTAATAAAGACTTTTTTTATTGCTCATTTTTGTTTTCTATTTGTAAAAAAATTTTCATCAAAAAGAAGTTTAAAATATTTATTTTTTTATGTAATTAATAATTAAACTTGTTTCATAATTCATACCCACAACAAATTTGGTTTTAACTGTTTTTCTATCCTTACTTTAAAACTGATTTATTATATTATTATAATTTTAGAAAATAATATTATAGTAATAATTATTTTTACTTTGCCAGACAAGGTCAAGTACAGTAATCACGCATGAAAAAAGTGGTTTTTTTCTTCATTTATAAAAATCGACCTTTTTACCTGCATTTAAAATTAATAAAAATAATTTTTATAAAAAAAAATAAAACCGACTTCAAAAAACATAAATGCAACAAATAAAATAATAATAACTTAAAAATAAAATAAAATCCACTAAAAGGTATAAAATAATTATCTTATTTAGTTACAACTAAAGGACGAAATATTAATATGAAATTACTTTTTGAAGTCGGTGCCAAACAAACTATACCTATAAGCGAGCGTACCCGCCAAACGTACTAAGTAAGATCCGTCAAGTGCGATTCATAAAATGTATATGTTTGGCACCGACTTAAAAATGTAATTTCATGTTAATATTTCGTCGATTAGTGGTAACTAAATAAGATAATTATTTTATACCTTTTAGTGTATTTTATTTGATTTTTAAGTTATTATTATTTTATTTGTTCCATTTAATTTTTTTGAAGTCGGTTTTATTTTTTTTTTAAAAATTATTTTTATTTTTCTCTTTTTAGTGATGTTATTAATAGTGACTTAATATAATACCTTGCATGCATCTCGTAAGAGAAAGCGTCGGGCGAATGAATGAGAAAATGATAATAAAATTCAATTCATAAATATAGAAATTCTCTCGAAACGTTTGCGGGTTTTAAATGAATGTTTTAAGATTTTTTTATAAAAGATTTTATTTATTATAATTTCGATTATTTGGTCGTAAGAATTGTAGATTTACGTTATTTCGTCATTGATCATATCATCAGAACTTGACCAAATTAATATGGTACCACCCCTAAGGTACGCTCTTTCCAATAAAAAAGGAATCATTAAAATCGGTTCATAAACAAAGAAGTTTTGCCTGAATAAACATATCAAAAAAGGCCCAATACCAATGAAAATAAACTGCAACGGATCGTTGCTAAACTTTATCCAATGTACTATCTTATTCTAGGATAAAGTACTTTAAATTATAATTTTACAAAAAAACTTTATATGGCCTTTTTTATGGTCTTGAAGGTACTTAATTACAATATTAAATTTCATCAAAATTGGTTTAGTTATTTTCAAAATATTTAGAAAAAACTAAAAAAGTACTGAAATAAAGAACTAAAAAAACCGTCATGTGTTAAAATTCAGCCTAATTGAATACTACAATTTGTGACTTTAATTGAGTCCATGGGTTTCGTAGTCTTTACCTGAGGACCCTTTGAAGTCGCGCTTGCCACGAGACCGATTACAATACTTTACCCATGCTTCACTTTGGATAAAGTAAAAAAACGGGACCAATCGGAAACTAGACTGAACCCAATGCAAAAAAATCATCAAAATCGGTTAACAATTGTCGAAGATATGAGGTAACATAGACACAAAAAAAAAATCAGTCGAATTGAGAACCTCCTCCATTTGTGAAGTAGGTTAAAAATAAAATTTATATTTCACTTTTAAATAAAGCAACAAATTACCGAGCAGCGCTCGGTCCGGTATGTACTTTTTATTTAAGAGAAAAAGAAACAAATGTCACAGACTAATTGACGATCGTAGAGGGTGGAATATTCAAAGGCAAGTCTCGCTATTCTTTATGGATTTTGAAATAGCCATGAAAGAGAGAAAGAGTCAGGAAAAATAAAACTGGCCAGCGAAGGTGACGAGAGTGCGTCTTGAATGATCCCATTTTTGAATCATCTAATCCCTATGATTATGGTCGAATTATTCTAATTGGGGTGTGGTGTGTCCCGAGGAGAGGAGGGGTTCCTGTTCTTGAGATCTCCGCTTGCTATGCTGCTCGCGTTTGCCCGGGCAAATTGGGTTACAGGGCTGAATCGTGAGTATTAGGCTATTGTCAGTATTAAATGCAGTGATTTAGCCCTTAACTCAATTTGTACTGGTTGGGTTAACGAAACTAGTGTGTCTATCCTACCCCAGTAAATCGAATTATTCGCTGTTATTACACTCAATTACTGTTTGATTCAATTTTCCAGGGGATTAAACGCGAACGCTTTGATAACTCTCTGACAGCGAACCCATCAGGTAGGCCTAAGAAATTCCCTTCAAATTGCAACAATTTCAAACAATTCTCTTTCAACATCACATCTTGTTCAATTTGGAAATATCTTTTCGAGTTTTATATGGAATTTAAGTCTTAAATTTCCGAAAGAAGTGGGGTTGAGGAGATGCGCTCCCCTCCATATCAACCGGATACTCAGACAATAAAAGAGGAAAACCCGAAGCTGCTTCTTTTAAAAAAATCAATAACCGCTATGGACTGATCCGGATTTCTCGAAACCATCGCGAAACCGGATGCTTTTATTAAATATTGTGACTTTTTTAGTTCATACAACATGACTTTCACTTGCCAATGTATTTTTTGCGAAAATTTTGGGGTAAACCTTATATTTAATTGAAATGATTTTGATTTGTTAAGAGTAGCGAAGTTGTTGAATATTAAAGGGAAATCAAGGTTTGTCCTCTGCTTGATGCAAATAAACATATACCTACATAATTAAAAAATATAACGAATATCATAAAGAGAAACAAAGAGGTTGTCCTCTGCTTGATGCAAATAAACATATACACCTATATGTATCAAATATACCGAGGTGAGTTTTTTTATCTTGAGACAGTCTTATAACTCAAAAACAATGCATTATATGAAAAAATAATTTTTAAGAAAAAAATAAAACCGACTTCAAAAAATTAAATATACTAAAAGTTATAAAATAATTATTATCTTATTTAGTTACAACTAAACGACGAAATATTAACATGAAATTACTTTTTGAAGTTGGTACCAAACAAACTATACCTATAAGCGAGCATACCCTCCAACGTACTAAGTAAGATCCGTCGAGTGCGATTCATAAAAGGTATATGTTTGGCACTGACTTCAAAAAGTAATTTCATGTTAATATTTCGTCTTTTAGTTGTAACTAAATAAGATAATAATTATTTTATACCTTTTAGTGTATTTTATTTGTTGCATTTAATTTTTTGAAGTCGGTTTTATTTTTTCTTAAAAATTATTTTTATTTTTTCTCTTTTTAGTGATGTTATTAATAGTGATCCTATCATCAGAACTTGACCAAATTAATATGGCACCATCCCTAAGATACCCCCTTTCCAAGAAAAAAAGAATCATCGAAATCGGTTCATAAACAAAGAAGTTAGGCCTGAACAAACCTAACAAAAAAGGTCTAAAACCAATAAAAAAAATGGGACCAATCGGAAGGTAGACTGAACCCAATGCAAATTTCTTTTTCAAAATCGGTTCACAATTGGCGGAGATATGAGGTAACATAGACACAAAAAAAAAATCGGTCGAATAGAGAGCCTCCTCCTTTTTTGAAGTCGGTTAAAAAAAGTTTCAAATAAAAGTTTATTTATATCGAGCGGGAAACTAAACTACGCTATTGTTTCTCGACCTAGAACAAGGTTTCAAGGGTATTTCGAGGTCAACTTCTGTTTTTTAAATGGAAACCTATATGTTTCTGTACATATTCAGAATCTACAAAAAAAATGAACAACTTTTATTAGAACTATTTTTTTATACATCAAATAAAAAAAATTTTAAATTAATTAGATCTCAAAAAAAAACTTAATGATTATTTTTAACAATTATTCAACTTAATTATCAAATAATAATGATAAAATATTTAATTATTAAATTAATATTTATTAAATTGAAAAGTCACAACAATGAAAATAAGTGTTTCTAACGACCTAGAAAAACTTCATTATACACATGATTTAAGAGATTATTTTCGACTTAATAGAACTAGTTAAAATTCTTGAGTTTAAAAAAGTTTATTTCTCGTGTCAATCTAGTAGATACTTATATTGTATTACCATAATATAAATGGACCATTTTTTGTTGAAGACAGAATTGAAATGGTCTTAATTTATGGTTAATGTGGAAGAAGTGTGATGGGGCTGCTATTGAAATGGATGCCGAGCGTTTTCCTGACAGGAATACACCCTCACAAGCTTCAATTTATTGTGTTGAAAATCTGTTAAAAAAACAAGAATTCTAAAGGCTACGAAGAAACTGAAACAGGCCAAAATAACGAAATTGGAACTGGAATTCATCCAGAAAACTTGCGATTCACTCTGGAAAGTCTCAGAACCGTGTCGCAAAATTATTAAATTATTTAGTTAATAATTAAATATTTGATCATTATTATTTCATAATTAATTTGAATGATTGTTAAAAATAATTATTATAATTTTTTTTTTTGAAATATAATTGATATAATATTTTTTATTAGTTGATGTTGTATAAAAAATACTTCTAATAAAAGTTGTTCAGTTTTTTTGTATATTCAGAATATGTACAGAAACATATATGTTTCTATTTAAAAAACAGAACTTGACCTCAAAATACCCTAGAAAGCGTGTTCTAGGTCAAAAAACAATAGCGTGGTTTAGTTTCCCCCTGACATAAATAAACTTTTATTTGAAACTGTTTTTGAGTTATGACTGTCTCAAGATAAAAAACTCACCCGGTATATATATGTGTATATATCGCTCGTGGGCTGCAATAGTGGCACAACTAAAAAAATCAAGTTTTGAGATAAATGTGTTTAAAGATTTTATGATCGTATACAATGCTCTTAATTGATGAGACACTTCTGTCATCTAGCAGTCAAATATTATACTAAGAGATATTCCAGTATTGCTGGTTGAAAGAACGTAGTTTTTCACATTGTGATATGTGTTTAGTCCAAAAATTGCATTTTGTTGAGTTGTGTCACTATTGCAGCCCACGAGCGATATATTATTTATTTGTTTGAGACTATAGTTGCGAAGGCTTGGCCCTCATCATCAGTCTTTTTTAATTATAAATATTATTTTTCATGGGGTCAGTATCGCGTGGATATTGACAATTTTTTGCTCTTACTTGCTCTTACTTTTTCTGTTCAATGTACACAATCGCGAATCGGATAAACGGCCTCGTATACCGGGTGAGTTTTTTATCTTGAGACAGTCTTATAACTCAAAAAAAGTTCATTATATGAAAAAATGTTTCAAATAAAAGTTTATTTATATCGAGGGGGAAACTAAACTACGCTATTGTTTGTCGACCTAGAACAAGCTTTCAAGGGTATTTCGGGGTCAAGTTCTGTTTTTTAAATAGAACCCTATATTTTTCATTACGTCTACTTAATCTACAACAAAAACTTAACAACTTTCATAAGAGCTATTTTTTTATACGTCATCAAATAAACAAAATACATGAATCAATTAGATCTCAAAAAAAATCTTAATAATTATTTTTAACAATTATTTAACTTAATTATCAAATAATAATGATTAAATAATTAATTATTAAATAAATATTTATTAAATCGAAAAGTCACAACAATGAAAATAAGTGTTTATAATGATCTTAAAACTTCAGTATACAGACATTTATACAGATTATTTTCTACTTATTAGATCTATTTAAAATTCTTGAGCTTAAAAAAGTCTTTTTCTCGTGTCAATCCAGTAGATAGTTATATTGTATTACCATAATAAAAATGGAGCATTTTTGTTGAAGACAGAATTGAAATGGTCTTAATTTATGCGGTGAATGTGGAAGAAGTGTTATGGTTCTGCCATTGAAATGGAGGCCGAGCGTTTTCCTGATATGAATACACCCTCACAAGCTTCATTTTATCGAGTAGTAAATATGTTAAAAAAACAGGAAGTATAAAGGCTACGAAGAAACTACAAAAGGCCAAAATAACGAAATTGGAATTCATCCAGAAGACTTGCGATACACTCTGGAATGCCATAGACCAGAGTAGAAAAATTATTTAATAATTAATTTTATTTTATCATTATTATTTGATAATTAAGTTGAATAATTGTTAAAAATAATTATTAGAAATTTTTTTTGAGATTTAATTCATTTAATATTTTTTTATTTGATATCGGATAAAAAAATAGTTCCTATGAAAGTTGTTCAGTTTTTTTGAAGATTAAGGATCCGTAAAGAAATATAATGGTTTCTATTTAAAAAACAGAAGTTGACCTCAAAATACCCTTGAAAGCTTGTTCTAGGTCAATAAACAATAGCGTAATTTAATTTCCCTTTTGATATAAATAAACTTTTATTTGAAACTTTTTTTCATATAATGCATTGTTTTTGAGTTATAAGACGGTCTCAAGATAAAAAACTCACCCGGTATATACATGTATATTAGGGTGGCCCTTATTTTGGGTATTTTCGAATTTTTACGCGTGCAAGGGCTCATATGGTTTGAAATAAATAAAAAAAAATATTCCCAAAGTTACAAGCCTCTATCTCAATTTTAACCTGTGCCTCAGAGCGATGTAAGATTCCCATCTAAATAACATGGGGTTTTTGGCATTGAACGATCAATTTTGTATTCGGGCCAAAGCAATGGTTTAAAAATTTTGAAACTCTGTAGATTTTACCCTTATAATAGTAGCTACCCTTCAGAATTTTTACAGATTTGTAGCTACTATAATTTTGGAGTCTATAACTTACTAACACTAAGATATGGCAGTATTTTATCTAGCTGTAACTACAAAATTATAATAACTAAAAATCTGAAAAAACTCTGAAGGATAGATTATAAGGGTAAAGTTTACAGAGATTCAAATTTTTTGAAATATTTCTTTGGCCGGAATAAAAAATTGATATTTCAATGCCAAAAACCCCATGTTATTTACATGGGAAACTTGCATCGCTCTGAGGCACAGGTTAAAATTGAGATAGGGACTTGAAATTGGGGGATATTTTTATTTATTTATTTCAAACCATATGAGCCCTTGCACGCGTAAAAATTAGAAAATACCCAAAATAAGGACCACCCTAATATATATATATATATATATATATGAATATTGTATATGTTTATTTACATCAAGCCGAGAACAACTTCAGCGATTTCCTTTTATTATAAATCTAATTCCATTGCTATGGGAAAAATTAATATTTATAAGAACTTTGTTTGGTTTTACTTGGAAGCGTAGCTCTTCACAGGTTTTTCTCTCGAAATTCAATTCCTTTGATCAGCTAATATTCGTATTTTCTGTGCCATTGTAAAGCGTTGCTTAACTTCAATATATCCTAGTATTTTCATTTAATTTCAATTGAAAAAAAATCAGCCAAGCAATATTGCTCCCCGTCCGATTGAAAACACCTGTAAATTACCCTCTTTACTGAGAATACATATATTTTATTAAAATTTCCTGAAAAGAAAAAGACGGCTTAGAGTTAATAAAAGGCAGGTGACAAGGGAATCCATTGTTCGCAAAGATAATTCCTGTTCACTCAACTAGAACCAATCCGGGGAGATTTTTAAGAAACAATAGAAATAAATAAAGGAATTAAGATTAAGAAGAATAATGTAGAAAAAAAAATACTAATCCAAAAATAATTTAAATAAATAAATCAAATTTACTTACCTCTTTTGTTCAAAATTTTCTCATGATAAATTAAAAATTCAGACAAAACATTTCAATGGCGTCTCGTAACGAGTGGGGTAAAAAATAATTAAGTGAAACAGTCCAGTAGAGTTATTGATTAATGTTTAAAATTACTTCTTCATTTGCCATACTCGATTCCGAACATTGACCATTAGTATGGAGAGTACGAACTCCCTAGTAATTGTTCACATGGGTGGTTTCCCATTACCTGGCGCCTTGTGTTTTGTCAGAGATCAAAATTTTTCGATCTCGAGTAAACGCGAAAGTGTTTTTTCCTTCTTTTTTTCAAAATATTTCAAAAACGGCTGAAACTATTTTGATTAAAAAAATTGAGCGAAACCATAGTATTTCGCTCTACAAAAAAGCCCTAATAAGTGAACATCGAAAAAATTATATTTTTTGAGATAATAATTGTTTTGTCAAAACGTCTGTTAGTTAGTCTGTTTGTCTGTTAGTCTGTGCGTCATCAAATTTTTGTGGACGAGCTAGCTCAAAGACTAGTGTGAATATCAAAACCAAATTTCACATGTAGTTTTGGTCCATTGAGATTAAGAGCTGATTAGATTTTGGTGCATATCGACCCAAAATTAAGGGGGGTGGAGGGGGGGGGTTAAAAATAAAAATCTAGGCCATTTGAGCAAACTCAACCAAATTTTGTATACATAATCAGTGGGACCACAGAAGTATAAAAATGCAAAAACTAACCGCCCAGAATGTGTAGGGTAAAAAAATGAAAATCTTGGCCATTTACCAAACTCAACCAAATTTTGTATACATATTAAGTGGGACCCCCAGAAGTCTAAAAATCCAAAAAACTAACGGCCCAAAATGGGGTGGGGGAGGGGTGTAGGGTCAAAAAATGAAAATCTAGGACCTTGTATCAAACTCAACCAAATATAAAAAGAAAACTAATGAATATTTTTTCAAAATTATAAGTTTATTAAAAAGATTGGAGATTTTCTTTTAAGAATGAAACACATCATTCAAATGACATGCCACGGCTGGCTTGACAGTACCCCATCCGATCAACCCAATTTTTCAGTACATTTTCAATTGGGTTGATCGGAGGGGTACTGTCAAGCCAGCCGTGGCAATCATTTGAATGATGTTGTGTTTCATTCTTAAAAGAAAATCTCCAATCTTTCTAATAAACTTATAATTTTGAAAAAATATCCATTAGTTTTCTTTTTATAGCCGATTCAAATTCCAAACGTTAGATGGCCACCCTATATAAGAGAGTGGCCAGGTGTATGGTAAAGTCATGTGGATGACCACATCAATTTATTTTATTGACAAATATCAATAGAATTGGTATATTTTATATGCGGCCCGAGGCATTTGTTTTTTCTTCAAATACGACCCGTGTAAGCTAAAAGGTTGGACACCCCTGGTCTAGATACTAATACCAAAGAATATTCCAGAACAGAAGCTCGTATAAACTCATTGTTTATGCTTAATTCCAATTTGAGGAAAATGTGACTAGATTCTGGACTTTTTAGCTTTATAGTATATGAAAAAAATCAAAAAAATCGGATGTGAAGAAAACTCTTGATGGTTATAGCAATTGAGCTGAAATAAGGCTCAATTGTTTGTATTAATATGCTATACCTTACTGCCAAGTTTCAACTTTCTAGCTCAAATCCTTAAAAAATAGCTTTTTTCGAGGTCCATTTTCGGGATTTTTGGTCGAAATCTAGACAGAAGAACAAACACATACATGAAAAAAAAATGTGCTGAAAAATGATTTTTCTTTATATTAAAAACATTTTTAAATTCGGATAAGGAAAAATAAATTAACAATTTTAAGCAAATTTTAAACCTACTAGTTTCCTTATCTCGGCGAACTGAGCTTGCATATACCCAATTATTTATATTTATTTTCAATTTCTTACCTTTTAAAATATTTCCTCATAAAAACTTACCTAAATAAATTCATCATTTTAATGTGGACTTTATTTTTTTTTTAGCCATAAATAACATGCTACTCTTAAAGGATTTATAGTTGACAGCTGACAGAGGGATGCAAGGACCTAATTTTGTTGACTGCAACATAAGCTTAAACACACAACACCAGTTTATCTAAGTAATTTTCACTGCTAATCACTGTTTTAAGTAGTTGAACCAAACTTTCCGTTTACATTTTTATTTCAAGGTTCGTTGGTTCAGGTTTTCTCAATGATAATTTGCTTCCATGACGAGACCTAAACCAACTTGCCCATCCCTCTCCAGCACATTTATCGTTGTCCCGTTTAGATGGATAATTAATCTGATTTTCCATTGCAAATTTGAAGGCAAGCTCGCTTAGCTCAAGAAGAGCCAGCCCATAATGAAGAAACGTACATTGTTTTAAATATTCTACGAAGATTTGTTTTTGTTCCACACTGAACACTTTCTTTGAATCATAATGAGGAGTATACTCATAAGTTTCCAAACCTGAATTCTTGAATGTTGAAATATGACGGGCCAATGCAGACTTGGCTACAAAAAACATGATGTACCTAGGGACGTTTCTATGTACATCAAAAATTCAGTCCCTATGTACATCACAGCACATGGGTTTTTAAAAAAGATTGTTACATTTTTTAGATTAGATTTTAAGGAGGTTCTTTCGCGACAATCCACACAAAAAGTTTTAGCCTCGTAACCACTCTATAAATATGAAAGGAACTAAAATTTTAGTCCACTTAGACTGTCCACTCACACTATGAAATCTCTATATGGATACACACATACTTGCCTGATCGTTTGCAAGCCATTGTGCTTATATCCCCTCCACTAAAAATATTCGCCAAAATATGATGTTGTTTTTTTGTTTTTTATCAAAACTACGTGGTAAATAATTTCAATTTTTTTTTAAGTTACTCCGAATTTCTTATTCTATCAAATATTAGTTTTTTCATTAAGATGGTGAAAGTCTTCAATGAAAAAAAATCAAATGATGATCATATCCCCACCCTTTCCCTATCTACTCTATGTTAAAATGTCATTTTTAATTGCAATTATTTCATGTTTGATGTGGTAAATCGTCTTCAAATTTTAGCAATATGTGTATTATGCTTTTAATGACTTATATTCCAAGTTTCAAAAACTTTTGAATTTTTGCATTTGTGAAAGAACTACCTTAACATAAAGAAACATAACCAAAAGTAAGCTTGATTTATGAGCTATTTAACCATTATAAATACTGAAGATTAAATTAATGTATACTTACTTTATGAAATAAACTGCAACGGATCGTTGCTAAACTTTATCCAAATTCATTTGAAATATTAATATGTTCTTGAATAAAGTACTTTAAAATATAATTTTACTAAAAACTTTATTTAACCTTTTTATGGTCCCCAAGGTACTTAATTAGGATATTAAATTTCATCAAAATTGGTTAAGTCATTTTCAAGATATTTAGAAAAAACTAAAAAAGTACTGAAATAAAGTACTAATGTTTGTGGACCGATATGTACCAAAAACTAATCAGCGCTTCATTTTGTTAAACTAATGGTAGGTTTTCAATTTCATTTCAATCGGTGCAAAGGTGTGGAAAAAATCGTGGACGAAAAAAACGATAACACACATACATCCATCCATCCCCACGCACTTCCAAAAAAAATGGCACTTTTTGGCCTCTCGACGAGATTCCAGGTAATTTTTGGCAAAACCGTCACGTGCTAAAATTCAATCTCATTGAATACTTCAATTTGTGACCTTAATTGAGTCTATGGGTTCCGTAGTCTTTACCTGAGGACCCTTTGAAGTCGCGCTTGCCGCGAGAGCGATTCCAATACTTTCTCCCATGCTTCGCATTGGATAAAGTAAAAAAGAAAATGAGGGTAAAAATTTACTTTGATTGCCTGAAATCGAAAATTCTTTGATTAAAAACAACACTTGGTCTTTAAACACATGGACATGAAGAAATCAGAGAACCAGAATAGCCTCTACAACAAAACTAATTGTACCCCTTCCCCTTTAACAGTTATTGACTCTGTCCCTAGGTACGACCACCTCCCCTACTAGTCCAGTGCTTCCTAATCTAAGGGTATTTATCCCATGAGGGTAAAATAGCTACTTGAAGGGAGTTATCAGACTAATTAACATACTATATGTTGAAGGTAACGGATTCAATTTTTCCGCTACGGGGCGAGGCGAGGATGGCTCCCAGGCGGCCCTAGTATTAAATCACGCATAAAGATAAATATTTGCTCATTGTACTTTAAAATGTCTGAAACGAGATGAAAAATATTTTTAAACTATGATTTTTTCTCTTTTTATGTCTGATTACCGATACCCACGATAGCCCAAGATACGAAAGACAAAATGTTCGTTTATATAAATACATAGTACTGATTAGATTTTGGAATATCTGGTTCAAAAGGCAGAAAATATTTTTTGAATTATTCTATGGAGATTTTAAGAGGATGTTATAGTATAGCCATTAATGGACAATTTATATTTAAGTTTATGAATCATTATCAGGGCAGCTCTAGTGTACCGAGATTTGAAAAAAGTTTTTTTTTATTATTTAATGTGCTAGTGAGCGATTCTTTCATTACAATCTGATCGATGCAAATAACTACAAAGAAGTCGGATAGAATGATCTCGCTTTCTTCAGAACTAAGATGTAATGCAAGGATGCAAAATACAAGTTCAAACCTGTAACAAATACAAGGTCAACCCTGTTTCAGGCTATTAGAGATTAATTTCTAAATTTCTATTATTCTAGGAATGGCCTTTTCCACTCGGACCAAAACGATACTCGTTATAAAGAGAGAGAATATTCAATTATACTTATTCAGACAAAAATGTACAAAAGAAATGACTTGTCGCGTCTCTAATTAGCAACCGTAGCGAGTCTTGAAAAAAGTGTTGACTTTTTCTTCAATTTCTTTGTATTTTTAATCGGGTCGAGAAATTCACTAAAATTTAGTGCACAATTAACTTTGCCGAGGTAGCACTTAAATAAATAAAAAATAATTTTTTCCAAGAAACTGGACAAAATGAAAACTGACCTGGACACTTGAACCATACCTTCAAACCCGGACAGTCCCGATCAAACCGAGCTGTATGCTAAGCTTATCTAATAAATATCTAGATATCAATATTGTTCACATACGCAAAATGAAATAATCTTCTCTGTTAAATTGGACTTTTAAAACTTTGAAAAAGCTTATATGAACGTAACTTTATTTGAAATCACAATGAATTAATTTAACTTGATTTTCATTTAATATTCACCTTTATATTATAAAACTAATTTGTATAAGAAAAGGAAAATTTTCCTAGTTCGTAAAGTCTTATATTTGTTTTTATTGTCATAGGATTAGCTAAGTTTTTTTAAATAGTAATCATATCATCAAATTTCTACAAATCCATGAAAGAATATTGAGGATTTTTAGTAGAAAAACAAATGGTAAAGAATCAATAATCCTAATAAAGAGCTTAAGCGTATAAGCATACTGAATCGGCCCCCGAAAGATAATTTAATGAAACTTAGGGGATAAGTAGGTACTAATAAAATAATAAGATCCTGAAAGTTTCAGATCCCTAACTCAATTGGTTTTTGAGAAAAAGCAAAATATGTAAAAAACAGAAAAAAAATAAATACAGACAGTCTTGGGACTGTCGGTAGAAGCGTTGCTTCTTCGTCGTTGATATGCATTGTCCATTGATTACAAATAATAAAATAATAAAAATAAAAAATATTGAATAAAAAAAAATCAATTATAATAATGAAATAAGAAGATGTCGGAAACAGAATTTTTTTCAAATAATAAATTTTTTGCAAATAATAAATTTATAAATAAATTATAAAAAAATTTACAGAATATGTATTGAAAAATATGTAAACAATTGAGATCTATTGTGTTTGTATCTATGAAACTATAGGTTTGTGATAACTGAAATAAGACACGCAAATTTGTGATTCAATATTTTGTGAATATCTTGAAAAAACTGCATCAATGGTGGTTCCATATTTAGTTGTAGATGTTTTAATTTTCTCCATAAATGTGGCCCAACTAAGCGGGTTCTAACCGGCTTATAAATTGCAGTAGCTCTTACAGGTGGCAATTGTCGCAAGTCTCCTATCAAATTAATATCTACGTTTCCGAAATCTTCAGAGTGGTTTCCAGTAATTTGTTTTAATCGCAAATCAATTTGACATAAAAGTTCCGCACTAATCTTACTTATTTCATCAATGATGAGTACTTTGACGTATCTAAAAAGCGATCTGTACAAATGCAATGTTTCGGACGATAAAGGCAACAAGTTCGAAATAGATATTCTAAGGGCCGGTTGTATGACGCAAAGTAAATGCTTTTTACCACTAACAAACGGTAGATGGTAAATGGAGCCACTGGGATGGCCAATCAGATGACAGGCACTGAAAGTAAATGCTTTTTACCATCTACCGTTTGTTAGTGGTAAAAAGCATTTACTTTGCGACATACAACCGGCCCTTAGAATATCTATTTCGAACTTGTTGCCTTTATCCTCAGAGACATTGCATTTGTACAGATCGCTTTTTAGATATGACAAAGTACTCACCATTGATGAAATAAGTAAGATTAGTGCGGAACTTTTATGTAAAATTGATTTGCGATTAAAACAAATTACTGGAAACCACTCTGAAGATTTCGGAAACGTAGATATTATTTTGATAGGAGATTTGCGACAATTGCCACCTGTAAGTGTAAGTTACTGAAAGTGCCTGTCATCTGATTGGCCATCCCAGTGGCTCCATTTACCATCTACCGTTTGTTAGTGGTAAAAAGCATTTACTTTGCGACATACAACCGGCCCTAAGAGCTGTGTGAAAGGTTGTGCCATAAATAGCTACTGCAGCTTTACCTCTGGCCTCACCCTTCATCCACCCTCTCTCACTTCCCTTACCAGCAGCCCAGAATCGTAGCGGAATGGGAATCTTACGGGCTCGCTTTTTCCCATTTAGACCATGCCTAGCGCGCTTAAAGAAACAAAGCTTCAAAAAACGGGACCAATCGGAAACTAGACTGAGCCCAATGCAAAAAAAATCATCAAATTTGGTTCACAATTGGCGAAGATATGAGGTAACATAGACACAAAAAAAAAAATCAGTCGAATTGAGAACCTCCTCCTTTTTTGAAGTCGGTTAAAAATTGTAACCAAACACGATGTAAGAAGTTGTTGTCATCAAATTCTAAATGTACTAATTTTCCAGTAGCACCATTACATAAGCCGTCAGAAACGTCGATGTTTGTCTCGCTTGACCTGGCTCCCCATTCACCTGCCCTCTCTCACTTCCCCTACCAGCAGCCCAGAATCTTACGGGGTCGCTTTTTCCTATTTAGGCCCTGCCCAGCGCGCTTTAATTTCTAGGCGCGAAAATAAAAATTTCCCTGATAGTCACTTCGATTCGAATACCCTGAAAATGTGTGACAGCCTATCCATGTTGGGCGTCTCTGTCGCATCTGACCTGTCTTGGAATCTCCTCTGTGGCGAAATCTGCAGCAAGGAAGATTGGCTACTTATTCAGGTCCAAACGATTTTTCTCAACATCTACAAGGCCCAAATCCGCCCCTGTCTCGAATATGGCTCTCATCTATGGAGAACATAATATCCCCTCATTTCTCATATAGCAGCAACTTGTGTGTGACCATGTGCTCCAGAATTCTCTCTGAATAAGAACCCAGAAACATTCAGCGTGCCAAATGTGCAACACAGCTAACCATCAGGTACTCCTTTATATCTCGCAATATAAATTATAATATAAATTATAATTTAAAACGAAAATATAATTGATTTTAAATTAAAATTTAACCTCAACAAATACTTGCTATTTTTGAGCTTGCTTCCCCAAACGCTCACCAGGGGCGCTCTAGTAGAAGCGCTCCATTCAAATTCAAAACTATCCCCTCCTCTAACAAACACTTGCCATTTCTGAGCTTGCTTTCCCAACCGCCCACCAGGGGCGCTCTAGTAGAAGCGCTCCATTCAAATTCAAAACTCTCCCCTCCCCTCCCACCCCTCCTTCCCCCTCCAAGGCCTACCCCTCCCCACAAAGACGCCCTGATGGGCCTCAGTGACGCAGAAGACTCTCCTCCACCCACACACCTCCCGCTCACAGAAAATATGGAAGTATACTCCGAACACAACACTAGCGACTCCTCCGATAATAATGACGCCTGGCATGAAGTAACAAACAAAAAAAGAAGTCTCAACTCCGGAAAATATTCCCGAGTAAAGCAATTAACCCTCGACTCCTACTGGCTTAACAAACCAATAGCAATAGAAACGGAAAACATGTTCGAACCACTACAAAAAATAAATGATACGGTAACCAACAACACCAGCCAACCTAAACCTCCGCCACCAATAACCATCTACAAGGTCCACAACATAATTCCCCTACAAGAACTACTAAACAAATTGGTAAATACACGCTACCAAATCACTACACTAGGATTAAATAAAATAAAATTACAATTGCATAAAAAAGAAGACCTAGACATTGTAACACAGGCGCTCGACCAAAATAAAACAGAATACCACACCTATAAAAATAAAGAAGACAAAACATACAGAGTCGTTTTGCGCGGATTACACTCCTCATCCAATACAGACCATATCAAGGCCGAACTAATAAAACTCGGACATGTAACTACAAACATATGGAACATACGCCATAGAACTACTAAAGAGCCTCTACCCATGTTTTATCTAGACCTAAAGGCAAAAGAAAATAATAAACAAATATACGATATAAAACAAATCAGCTGCTGCAAAGTATATTTTGAACCACCTCATGCAAAGCGCACCATCCCCCAGTGTACCAACTGCCAAGACTACATGCATACAAAAAACTTCTGTCATAAAACACCTCGATGTGTCAAATGTACAAAATCACATTTATCTTCAGAGTGCCCACGCAAAGACAAGGATAATGGAGTCCGGTGTGTAAACTGCAACGGAAATCATCCAGCCAATTATCGGGGTTGCATAATCCACAAACAGCTCCAAGAAAAATTATATCCCCAACTCAGGAGAATGACAAAAGTCCCAATCCAACCGTTGCAAAAAAACACCACCCAAACAACACCTCAACAACTGACAAACACCAGTCTAAACACAGAATCCGTAAAGATAAATTCCTCCACAATCTCGACCACCTCAACAGAAAAAAACACAAATAGCCCAAACGTAAACCCAAATACAAAAATTCAATCTCCAAAAACTTGGCACCAAATAAATTCCCAAAAAACAAACCTTCCCACAGAAAACCACTCCAGTCTAACAGAAAACAATATAAACAGCCCAAATGACCCAAATAATGACACCAATGAACTCAAATCATTAATTAAGGAACTCATAGAGCAAAATCGTGAAAATTCAAGACAAATGGGAACAATGCTTAACCTTCTTACTTCTCTTGTTAATAAAATCTCCAATGGCCCTACACCCTAAATATAAAATAGCAGTGTGGAACGCAAACGGATTAAACCAACACCTACAAGAAATAAAAACTTTCCTAACACACCAAAACATCGACATAATGTTAATATCAGAAACCCACCTTACCGATAAGCACTACATCAAAATACCAACTTATAAAATTTATGATACCAAACACCCAAAAGACAAAGCACGAGGCGGCACAGCAATACTCATTCGTGAGAGCATAAAGCATCATGAAATGGAGAAATATAGAAAAGAGAATATCCAGGCGACCACCATTCAAATTGTCGCAAACTCTCAACCTATGAATATATCTTCAATATATTGCCCACCAAAACACAACAACAAAGAAGAAGACTTTCAAAAATTCTTCAAAACACTGGGAAGTAGGTTCCTAGCGGGGGGTGACTTCAACGCAAAAAATAGCTCGTTTGGCTCGAGAACCACGACCACAAAAGGCAGAGAGCTAGCCAAAACACTCAAATCCAACAATATGACCTGTATAAGCACAGGGGAACCCACATACTGGCCATCAGACAAAAACAAAATACCCGACCTGCTAGACTTTTGTGTAACAAAAGGCATCGACACAAAAAAAATCAACATAATCTCGTGCTTCGACCTTTCCTCAGATCACTCCCCCATCATTCTAGAATTACATAACAAAATACTGATAAATGAAAAAAAGCCAACCCTACACACAAGCAAAACCGATTGGAATAAATTCAGACAAGAACTAGACAAACTCATTTCACTAAAAATTAAACTCAAAACAGAACAAGACATAGATACCGCCGTCGACTCCCTTCAAACTAGTATACAAAAAGCAGCATGGAACGCCACCCCAGGGATATTCAATACAAAACCCAAAGATAAACTACCCGCACACATAGTAAATAAAATTTCAGAGAAGAGAAGACTGAGGAAAACATGGCAACGCGAACGGACAACAATAAATAAAAACCTATTAAATAGAGCCACCAAAGAACTAAAAGACCTACTAGATTACGAAAAAAACTCAAAAATCCAAGAGTACCTAGAAAACCTCACTCCAAATGAAAAAACAGACTACTCACTATGGAAAGCCACAAGAAGATTAAAAAGAGGAAAAGAATTTAACTCACCAATCAGAAGCCAAGCAAATGATTGGGCCCGATCTAATGAAGAGAAATCCCAGGCATTTGCCACACATCTCTCATCAACCTTCCAGCCCTTCCCCTCAAATGACAAGCACATAGATAATGAAATAAGTAAATATATGGACTCCCCTCAACAAATGGACTACCCCATTAACAAATTTACTAGCTCTGAAATAATCGAATTAATAAAAGAAATAAGCCCTAAAAAATCACCCGGACATGACCTTATCTCCGGAAAAATACTAAAAGAAGCCACCCAAACTTGCTACAAAGCCATTACGCAAATATTCAACGCCATAATTCGCATCAACTATTTCCCCAGCTTATGGAAGTTGGCCGAAATAATTATGATACTAAAACCAGGGAAAAAGCCGGACGAAGTAAAGTCATACAGACCGATCAGCCTCCTCCCAATCTTCTCAAAAATCTTCGAAAAACTACTCATGAAGAGACTACACCCAATAATTCAAGAAAGAAGACTCCTCCCAAATCATCAGTTTGGCTTCAGAAGAAATCATGGAACCATAGAACAAGTCCACCGCGTAGTCAACGAAATCCAAATGGCCATGGAGTCGAGGAAATACTGCTCCGCAGTGTTTCTGGACGTGACTCAGGCCTTCGACAAGGTTTGGCACGACGGTCTACTATACAAACTAAAAAGAGACTTACCATACCATTACTACCAAATCATAAAATCGTACCTAAAAGACAGACACTTCTACGTCAAATATGGAACTGACTACTCCAAACTATATCCAATTCAGTCAGGTGTGCCCCAGGGTAGCGCGCTTGGGCCGCTTCTATACCTCTTATACACAGCTGACCTACCCACTACAAATTTGACCACCATTGCAACTTTCGCTGACGACACTGCTATCCTCTCAACCGACAACGACCCCGAACTAGCCTCTCGTAAACTACAAATTACCCTCAATGATATCGAAAAGTGGCTCAACACTTGGAGAATCAACGTCAATGAGACTAAATCAGTTCATGTAACTTTCACCCTAAAAAAAGGCTCTTGCCCCATGATCAAAATCTTCAATAAACCCATCCCCCAGGCTAGCGACGCAAAGTACCTAGGAATGCATCTGGACAGAAGGCTAACCTGGCAAAAGCACATCAAGACAAAACGTAAACAACTGGGACTTAAACTCCAAAAATCATACTGGCTAATTGGAAGACGCTCACAAATGACTAAAAGCAACAAAATACTTATCTACAAAACAATACTAAAACCAATATGGACATATGGTATACAACTCTGGGGCTCAGCAGCCGAATCCAACATAGAAATTATTCAAAGATTTCAAAACAAAGTGCTGAGAGCAATCGCTGATGCCCCGAGCTGGGTACCAAACTGCACAATACTAAAAGACATAGAAATCCCCTCAGTCAAAGACGAAATAAGACATCACAGCCACACGTACCTAAACAAACTGACTCACCACCCCAATGAGTATGCTCAAGACATAATATCAACATTACCACCAACAAGATTAAAAAAACACAGACCAATCGACCTACCACAGCGCTTCACGTGATCACGCCAAACCTTTTCTTTCTTTTTATATTTTTAGTTTACTTCTAATTTATTTTTAATCATAGTTTAAATACAAAATTCACACCTTAATGTAAAGCTCAATGGAGCTCTCATTATTCCACCTCAAATATTGTTAATACTAACCATGTCATTTTTTCATTTATTGTCTGTAAATAAGCTTATTGCCCGCAAGGGCAGATTGCCGATGTATACTATGGAGTCTAATAAAAAAAAAAAAAAAAAAAATCTATGGAGAGGAGCCTCTAAATATTCTCTTGCTACCCTGGATGCAATTCAGAAACGAGCCGTCAGGCTAATTGACGATTCTACCCTCACCGACTCCCTCGACTCGCTAGCTCATCGAAGAAATGTCTCTGCCCTTTCCCTTTTCTATAGATACTATCACGGCAGGTGCTCTGATGAGATAAAATCAATAATTCCCCCCAAAGCATGCTTTGCGCATAGCACGCGTTTTGCCGACTCCCAACACTCTTTCGCGGTCAAATTAGAAAAATGCCGGACCACTTCATTCGCCAATACATATATCCCCATGACTTCAGGGAACTGGAACTCTCTCCCAGCCAACATCTTTCCCAGCACTTATAATCTTCAAACCTTCAAAACCCGAGTGCATAAACACCTACGTCTACACCCTCTCACTTAATCAACTTTTCCTTCTCTTCCGTAATGCAAGGGTCTTTCGAGATCCATAGGGGCTGCATCTTTACTGGTGCACCACTTCTTGCATTCGATTGCATTAAAAAAAAAAAGAAGAAGCATAGCTTCAAAAATTCTTAGGATTGACCGAACCGATTGATCTAAATTTTTAATATGTTTTGGGGACTGATAATAGCTTTATATCTTTTAAGAAAAAAATTATGAGCTATATAGGTTGATTAGAACCTTAAAAATATTGTTTTTCTTTTAATTTCAATTTTTATCCATGATATAATTTTGGCACAATTATGAAACTATTTTTTTTCAAACCTTATCTATTTCCCTATAATACTAGTTAGTACCTTTTCAAATTTCGAAAAAAGGTACGCCATAGTAGAAAAAAATCAAAATCTTTTTTTTTAATAATCAAATGAAAGCTTAATAAAAAAAATTGTTTTGATTTTTTCTACTATGCGTACCTTTTTTCAAAAATTAAAAAGGTACTAACTAGTATTATAGGGAAATAGATGAGGTTTGAGAAAAAATAGTTTCATAATTGTGCCAAAATTGTATCATTTTTAAAAATTGAAATTAAAAGAAAACAATTTTTTTTTCAAGGATCTAATTAACCTATAAAGCACATAATTTTCCCCAAAACATATTAAAAATTTAGATCAATCGGTTCGGTCAATCCTGAGAAATTTTTTTCCTGTTTTTTACATATTTTGCTTTTTCTCAAAAACCAATTGAGTTAGAGATCTGAAACTTTCAGGATCTTATTATTTTATTAGTACCTACATATCCCCTAAGTATCATTAAATTGTCTTTCGGTGGCCGATTCAGTATGCTTATATCCCTATGGCCTTTTAAGTTTTATTTTCTCATATTATATTTTTTTAACAAGGGGTAAAGACACATGGCTTGCTTGGTCACAAAGGTAATGAAACTGAAAAGGTTAGGAACCACTGTACTAGTCCGAAATTCAGCGCCTGTCAACACAACCCGCAATGCAGGGCATTCTATTTGGATGCATACCCTTCGCTTTATAGGCGCGGGGCTGAATTACTTCAAAGTCTTGCTTACACTGTAATAGATATAAGAACAAAATTGACAAATTCTACGCTAATATTACTAATGAAAAAATTATGCTTCCAACAGGAATGACGATTCTCCTTCATTATACAAATGTTAAATAGGACATTAATAATAATAAAGCATATTTTGTCTATTGGATGGTTTTGGAATAATATACATGACATTTTACTTAATTTCATATAATCATTACATATGAATTCCTTAAAATCATTTCATAACTTATTTATAGTCGTCCAAATGATGCTTAGAGACCTTTTTCATCTTACGCCTCAGTTTTTGTTCTTAGGATCAAAACAGGGACTCGTGTGGTCCGTGAGGCGTGTGCCCCTATCGCTTCATTTCGGGGGCGGTTAGTGGAGTGATTCTCTCCGGTGTCATATTGATCCTTATTATGGGGTTAAAATAATGATATAATACCATAGAAGGATATTTTTGTTTTTACTTTATCCAATGCGAAGCACGCGAGTTCAAAGAGTCCTCAGATAAAGACTACGGAACCCATGGACTCAATTAAAGTCACAAATTGTTGTATTCAATTAGGTTGAATTTTAGCACGTGACGGTTTTGCCAAAAATTACATGAGGTCTCGTCTAGAGCCCAAAAAGAGTGATTTTTTCAGGAAGTGCGTGCGGATGTATGGACATGTTATTTTTTTCCCTCCACTATTTTTTCCACACCGTTGCACCGATTGAAATGTGATTGAAAACCTACCATTATTTTAACAAAATAAAGCGCTGATTAGTTTTTGATATATATCGGCCGACAAACATTAGTAATTTATTTCAGTACTTTTTTAGTTTTTTCTAAATATCTTGAAAATTACTTAACCAATTTTGATGAAATTTAATATTTTAATTAATTACCTTGGGGACCACAAAAAAGATTAAATAAAGTTTTTAGTAAAATAATATTTTAAAGTACTTTACTCTAGAGTAAAATAGTAGTTTTTTAATTTTTAATTTTAAATTCTTTAAAATTTATTCATTTGATCGTTTTAAGATAGCTCATTTAACCTACCTTAAGTAAGAATGGATAGGCTTCTCTCTGTGAAATGGTAAAAATTCGGGAGGAAATTTTATAAGTAACTATAGCAACTGCGTTGTTTTCTTATCTGTTACCTTTACTGAAGACATAGAGGAATGGACATAAAAACAAAAATAGCGATTGATTCTCATCTATTTTTTGAAAAATGATCAAACGCTTGAGTTGTTTACCATAAAAGAATTTAGTCTTTTTGGATAGAGTACTATGATGTTTTTATTATTTATTATTTGATCTTAAATGAGGCAATTAAAACCGTGAGAACAGTTAGATGTTCTCGTAAGGAGAAAAGACTCTTAATAAAACAAAATCTTTTATGTCCTTAAGTCTTTTTGATTTTAAGTCGATTCTTCCACGTTTTCAGTAGAGGTTGCCATTAATAGTCAAAACATCAAAAATGGAATGCAATAGTTATTCATCTAGTATTAGATAAGAATCGATTGTTATTTTTGATTTTAATTCGATTCCTCCATGTCTTCAGCAATGGTTACCAATAATAACCGAAACGTTTAAAATCCAATGTAGAATTATTATTCCTCCAGTATTAGATGAGAATCGATCACTATTTTTGAATTTAAGTCAACATGGACTGCAAATAGCAAGTGATATCTGATTAATAATAAAGGAATAAACATATTAATATTTTAAATGACTTTGGATAAAGTTTAGCAACGATCCGTTGCAGTTTATTTAATAATATAAATAAATAAATAAAGTAAGTTTGGTCAAGAAGTCAATCATTAGATAGTATCAGTACTCAATTGCTCTAGAATTGCCCGTTTTGCTTATTTCGAATTACAAATATTTAATAGATTTTAAATGATGAAAATTCGAGACTATTTCAAACGAGTCGAGACACGCATGGACAAGTTGAGACGTGTTGGCGGATTAATTTGCAAAAAAATGTTTTCTCAAATATTTCGAATTTATTCATTTTTTCTGATGAAAAAATATCAATTAAGTAAAAACAAAAAATATTGATACCTTTATAAGATACAAATTATTTTCATTTTTTTTTTTTTTTTTTTTTTTAATGATAATGATGAGAGAAGGAGTTACACCAAAAAGGTGCAACCCCTAAAGGCCTCGGTTGGCCCCTCCATCGTGAAAAGAAGAAGAAAGAATTTTATGGGTTGGGCGGAGGTCGAAGGTACCTGTGGATACGGGTCTTAAAATAAATAATCATTTGGTATAAATGGTTTTAGTTATACGTAATAAGCTGAAAATTGGTACGCAAATATGTATTTTCACATTACAATGAACTAAATTTTTATCTTATACTGTGAGAACGTTTCCTGAAAATACAAAATGCCAATCTTGAATGGTTTTAGTTAATGACCAGAAAATTGGTTCGCAACTATGTTACAATGGACTACATTTTAGCTTTTTACATGAAAACCTTTCCTGAGAGTACAGAATGTCAATCTTGAAAGGTTTTAGTTAATGAGCTGAAAATTGGTACGCAAATATGTATTTTCAAATTACAATTCACCAAATTTTAATCTTATACCTGAAAACGTTTCCTGAAATTACAAAATGCCAATCTTGAATGATTTTAGTTAATGAGCTGAAAATTGATACGCAACTATGTTACAATGCACCAAATTTTATCTGAAAATCTTTCCCGAGAATATCAATATAGAATGGTTTTATTTAATAAGTTGAAACTTAGTACGCAACCATGTATTTTTGCATTTTAATGTGCCAAATTTTAGCTTTATATCTGAAAATGTTTCCTGTGAGTATAAATTGGCAATCTTAAATAATTTTATCTAATGAAACTCGATTCGAATCTATGTATTTTCACATTACACTGTACTAAATTTTAGCTTTATACCTGAAAAAATTTCGCGAAAATAAGTATATATATTTTTTTGCATGACTGTAATATTTTTCTTGGTAATTTTTAATATTTGATTGAACAGTAAAAAAAATATATGATTATAAAATGGACCGATGAAATAAATTCATTTGATAAAGACAAATTTATTCATAAAGAGAAACAAAGAGGTTGTCATCTGCTTCTCGGCAAAATAAAAACTTTTCAACAAATTTATTAGTTGTTCTATTTGAAAATAAAATTGAAAAATTATTCATTTATTATGTTTAGAAAAAGATGGTTATTTCACAGAGTTCTAATGTGGATGAATTTATTAAGAAACCAATAAATCTCCATTGATTTTCTATTAATTATTATTGGAGTAAATTAATATTTGACCAAAAACATAAATGTGAAAAAGGGGCCAAGTTCGGTACCTACGGCTTCGCCGACAAGAGTTGAGATCTAAACGGGTACCAAGTTCCATAGCAGTTGCTTAAATCATAGCTATAGGGATGAACAACGATCTTCAATTGTTTTAAAAGAAAATTTGTTACGTTCTTTGATATTAAATTTATAGTTCTGCAAGTTATAATAGTCAATAAATTACGTTTAACGTGATGATATTTAATACAAGCTTAAAATTTATCTAGTTGTTCTTATTTTATACTACTTACAAACAATTTAGTTGGATATAAAACTTGCCAAGTTATAAATTTAATATCAAAGAAAGTAACAAATTTTCTTTTAAATCAAGTTAAGATCGTTGTTCATCCCTATAGCTATGATTTAGGCAGGTGCTATGGAACTTGGTACCCGTTTAGATCTCAACTCTTTTGTCGGCGAAGCCGTTTGTACCAAACTTGGCCCCTTTTTCCCATTTATGTATTTGGTCAGTTATCATTAATTTTTGAAAAGTTTTATCCTTTAATTTATCTAAATAATTACATTTAAACATTTATATTAATAATAATTAAATATCACTCATAAAATATCTGTTAAAAACCCGGTCGGTTTTTCATAAATTTCACCCCTTCATTTCGGACCCCGAAGAAGGGAAAGTTTCGGTTTTTCAATTTCCTCCTTTATTAATGTTCCAAGCTTTACCAGTATGCGAAATTTCAGAATTCTAGCTTGATTGTATTTTCACTATATGTTAATTAAGCCTATAATCAATTTCACCCCTTTATTTTATGCCCTGCAAAAGGGAAAGTTTCGCTTTTTCGATTTTTCCCTATAATTGTAGCCCAAGCTCTACCAGTATGCCAAATTTCAGCATTCTCGGATCAGTGGAAGTAATTTAGGTTTTTGATATGTCAGTCAGTCAGTGAGTGAGTGAGTCGTGTTAAAAATGGCACTTTTCAGAGCTTAATAACTCAAGAACTATATTAGATTTATTCATGAAATTTGGGATTCTACAGTAGATGTTCTAGTGGGTCTTATTAGGCATGCAAAATTTCAAGTGTCAAAGTCTAAGTTTTTGAGTTATGGGGGGGTCGAAAGTTGCTTGAAATGGTTCGTGTAAATATACACATGGCCGGTGGGTCGCCCGTTTTTCCGAACTTGGCTGACACAGTGCCGTGTGTCTAGAAAAGAGTAACTCTAGCACTTTATGATTTTGTGCAACGGCTGCATATCGAACTGGATTCCAATGGTATCATCATTCTGGAAAAATTTAATCAAAATCGGTGTAAAAATAATTGGCTAATTTTCGTAGACAGCCGGGCCGGGTTCCGGCGAACGCGCTGAACCTGCCTTGCGTCAGCCCTGTCTAGAGGGTTAAACTGAAATACAATTAAGAAGTATATAGGTAGTGAAATAATAAATCTTTAACTTAAAATCATTTTTATTTATTTTTATTCATTACAAACTTGAAAAAAATGCAAACTCTGGTAAAAAGAAACAAAAGTTCTTTTATAAGGCACAATTTACAAAGGGTTATTATCGAAGGGTGAACCGCGATTGGAATTAGATGTACACCGTCTTTGGAATTATTTGGAATTCATTAGATAATCTATTGTCTTCTACTTGGAAATGAAAGTGAAAGTAGGTGTACACAATTTTAGGTCGCGGTTCACCCCTCGGTTATTATCTAAATTAGTGAAGAGTATGGGTCGTTCTGGTGGTACGGCATTGCGACAAATAATGCTGCAGTATATATATTTTAGTATATATGACAATTGTTCACTCGGGCAATTTTTTGGGGGGCCCTAAGCTATAGCTTCTGTAGCTTATACGTAAATCCTGCACTGCTCAAACCAATGAATTTGTAAAATTCTTAGCTATTTAATTTAAAAATATATGATACGAAAGACTCATGATTTAATGATCTTTTGGTGGTATGAACAAAAAAGTTAACATTTTTGTTCTTTCGACCCAGGTCCGGGGGACGCAACATGACTCCCAGTAGGCCACATGCGACCCGCGGGCCTCGTGTTGGCCACCCATCATCTAGATCAGTGGTTCCCAACTTTTTGTGGCCCATCTCCCCTTTTCATTTTGATTGTATGTCTAATTTTAATTAAGTAAAGTGTAAATAATAAATCAGTTTTATTATTTTAAACAATTTTATTACCGTATATAAAAACAACCAAAGCAGTTTTATCCGGTCACTCTTAAATAAAATAGTAAAAAAATTAAAATGTACATTTTTTACAGATTTTTTTTAAGAACAAAGAACTGAAATAATAAACTAAGATCATTGACGTACATTTAAATGAACTATATTTTAAAAAAACTAAAAAACATTCTTCTAAAAAGTATAAAATAATGTAATACTTAAACAAAAAGTGGGGGGGGGGGGGCAGAAACTTTTAATTAATTTCGACAAAGTTCCTCACGCTTTTTGATTAAGTATTACTTTATTTTGTAATTTTTAGAAGCATGTTTTTTAGTTTTTTTAAAATATAATTTATTTTTTTTACTTTTTAGTCTTAATTATTTTTATTGAGAAAAGTTTGCAGAATTTAACAGAATGAAATGTATTTATTTTTATAATTTCATTTAAATTGAGTAGGTAAACAATTTTTTTATAGAGAAATGTTTGAGGGATTTATCAGAACAAAAGTCACATTGATAGATAGATAGATACAGGTGAAACTAATATAAAGCATGTAAAAACAGAGTCGAGTGGAGACGGGTGGTTGCATCAAACCAGTCTTAGGACTGTATACTCAATGATGAAAAACAGGAGTACATGTTTTCATTTTTAAATTGGAATCTGGAAAAATTAAGAAAGTTGACAGTTTAAATTTGAAAAAATAAATGAAACTTTGTTATTGTTTTATTGTACAGTACTATTTTAATTTCCCCCCCTTTTAATACTCATTGGCCCCCTGATAACCCAAATCGCCTACTTGGGGGCGATCGCCCCCAGGTTGGGAACCACTGATCTAGATCTAAATAATTTTAAATAGTGGAAATTAATTTTATTACATTCAATAGGATCGATAAGATTGGACATTGTGAAACATCATAAACTCTAATATTTAAAATACAAATGATATCTACATATGGAAATTACAATAAGTTTTTTGTTTTCAAATTATTTGTTAACCGATTTTATATAATCTCATTGATATTGCTTCGAAATATTTCTTCTTTCAAACGAGTACCAATTAAATTACTTTATACAATTAATTAAATAGAATAAATTTACAATTCATTAAGAATGTTATTCAGGAATAGGTTTATATTAGTATATAGTAAAAAGGTTCCTCAGAAGTGCAAGGAGTTGTCATCTGAATCTGCAATCTTTGTAAGTAAGAGGATGGTAAAACAATCCATGCCTGTTAGTTAATTAATTTATTTTACAAAGATTTTTTTAGTTTATTTTATTAACAATTCCAATAGATCATATTTATAAATTTAATTATTGTTTAGAATTTTATTTAAATAAAAATAAATATAAATGATAAATAAGTATTATTATCTTAGATTATCGTAGATACAAATACAAATATACAAAAATGGAGCTTAAAGAATAATTAATATATGAATTGTGATAAATCGATTTGAGAAGATTTGTAAAAATTAAAATCTGCGATATCTTCTTCTTGTTCAGTACTGTTTTCTCATTTGACAGGCTGTACGAGCTTGTGCGCTTTAAGTTGTTAACCATACAAGTACACGATGGAATTTGACAAGTCTTTGAACAAAAGCAACTTAGGAGCTGTAACCCTGCTTCAGGTGCAGGTGCTCCAGTCATCCATTTGATGTTGAGAATACTGTCTTTTTGTAGGTGTCAAACAACATCAATTCGAGTGCTATCATATGCTGTGTTCAAGACCAGGCGCGGATCCAGACCAAGCGACCAAGTTTTACCAGATATTTTAATTAATAGTCCAGTTAAATTGTGTTTTTAGCTAGAAAGTCTTGGGGTAGTTGTAATTTCTTCGACCCTTTATGTTTTTGGGTGTGCTGAATCTATAGTAAGTATTGGAAATGTTCATTATTTTATCATTGTGGGTGAAGTGGCGGTTGATTTGAGTTCTTGGAATGTTTAAAATTTATAATTTATTGAAAATGACACAAAAATGTATAAAATTTCTTTGTTAGTCCCAGATGTCAACTACTCAACTAATAGAAATGGTTAAGTATTGAGTAGATGACACCAGGTGTCAACTACTCGCTAATTGTATAATTTGATATATCGGATTTAATTTAATTAAAGTTAGCTGTTATCAGCCGGAAACCCAGCCCCTGACATTTTTAAGATTCCAGAACCATCGTGACCAATAGATGACACGGGGTGTCAACTATTGGAATTAGTGAGTGTCAACTTCTGATTTGTTGATGCCTCCGACGAAAGGAAATTTCAGGAACTATACGCAAGAGGCTATAGAAGCTGCCGTGGAAGATGTGCGACTGCATAAGACACCATATAAAACTGCAGCCAAGAAATTTAAAGTCCCTAGGATCACCTTGAAGTACAAGGTTGAAGGGAAACACCCAATTGAGAGGTGTGTGAAAAGGGTGCAACCATTTCAGCAATGCAAAAGTGTGGCAGACTCTGGAAGTGGCCAGAAAGGGTAGATAAGTTCGAATACGAATGGAAGGCTGTGCTATTTCACATCAACGAGCCAGTTAAAATGAGTAAAACTAGAAATATTTTGTTGGTCCCCGAACTAGATATTGCGTGGAAGTGGAAGTAGCTTGAGTTCTTAAGCAATTTAACTAGGTACTTGCCTAATTTGTCTTTTTTACTGTTTACTAACTGCTTTTGCCTTTATATACTCTAGTACTATTAATTAATAAATAGTTTAATTTTGTTTTGTATTACAATACATTATTATATTATATCTATTACAATGATAATATCTATGATTCTGTAGAAGAGCCATACGCTAAATAAAAATAACATTCCTGTGTTCATACGTTACAAAAACCTATCAATTTAAAGCCTTTTCTTCATATGTCAACTACTGATCCAGAAGAGTGTCAACTACTAAGTTTTTTTTTTCACTGGGTCTCAACTATTGAATCGATTCCCTTTTTAGAAAAAAAAGTATATATATTTTTACATTCACCTTCGTGAATTAATGCTTGCAGAATTATGATAGAGGAATAATTAATGCAACTATTACTGGCGAAACAGTTTCCATAAAGTGAACGAAGCCTGAGCAATGTGAGCGAATAGGAAAAAATTTCTTGAAGTGTCAACTACTGGGTACTTTACCTTGATTTAGCCTTTTTAGAGCACCTTTGAAATTCTTTTTTATTTTTATTTTTCAAATCTTTCAATGATGGTCATGTTATTATAAATTTCATTTCATTATTGTTACATACAACCTTTGAAGATTAACGAGTATTATTTATTAAATGTCTACATAATATATGAAATGTTAATATATTTTATTTTTTAATTTAGATATGAAATGCCAAACAATGTGCACAAGTATCGGACATGTTATTAAAACAATATGGTCATTATGTACAAGCTATTAATTATCCTACAATACCAAGAGAATAAAAACTTCGATTAGCCCCAACACCGCATCACACTCCAGAAATGATAGATCGTCTTATTAATGATTTAGTGAAAGTGTGAAGTTATTTAAGGTAAATTACCTCTAAATAAAAATGGTTCATAACTTTCCGAATATCTACCACTTAGTAAAAATACAATAGGGAGATATTTTGAGAATGATTTTTTCTTGAAAAAATTAATTAATTTTAATAAATTCAACATAGGGGAAACACGTACAAAATGATATAGGTGGTATGATTCGAATTTGGTGGACTCTAGCGCACAACTGAAAACCACATAAGGTGACCCGAATGGTTTTTAACCTGTGAAAAGATAAACGCGCGCCCCTCTCATTCGTCCCCGTGTCATGGCCGACGACAAGTATTTGTACGTTACGAGTTTTTTCTTTACGGCAAGTGTTTTTGTATAAATTATAAGTTTTTCGCATTTATCGCGCGGAGAATTTACCACTGCTCGAAGCCCCTAAAACCTTAGTAAATTGGATATTGAATTGTATCTAAGTTTCTGAGATTGGCTCGTGATCCCGGCTTCTTTTCCTTCTACTCTGTTCTTTTCACGATTGAGGGGCCAGCCCATACAGGCCTTTAGGGGATGGACCTTCTGGTGTATCTCCTTCTCACATAAATATCATTAAAAAAAAAAAAAAAAATTTGTGCCTAAAATATGTGTGTAGCATTTATTTTATTCCTCAAAGATCTCTTGGTGCCCTCAAATAACTTTTTCCAAAAAAAATCGTCTTTGTATTTATTTTTGAATTTTGTTTTGTCAAAATGTTGTATGGACAAAACGACATACATAGACAACGGACATAATGACATAGGTATGTAATATTTCGGAAATAAGGAACGTTGATAAGCTAAATAATTAAGTTTTATCTCACTGGGACAAATCGCGAAGTGAAATTTTTACGTAATAGTGACGACGAAGTGTTTAAAATGAATCTCGCAGAATTCAATACTATCGCGAAAAATTTAACGGACTTCGAATTTGAAGAGATAAAAAAGCTCTATAAATTCGTTTTTGATGAAGAAGGAAACCGCCACAGTCGGCGAAAACTAAAAAGCTTCCAAGGCTTTAATTTCGACTCCGATCAACAAGAAGACAAAATCAAGCAAGTGATCAAGGATTTCTCTCAAGAAGACTTGAAATCTATCGCCAAAATACTACACATTGACGCAGACTCTGACAAAAAACGTCTCGCCAGGGATCTGGTCGAAAGTCTCACGGACCTTAGCGACTTAGGAGAAATACATGAAAATCCTAACAGAGAGAAAAATGAAGAAGATGATGGACAACATTCATCCAAGACAAGCACCGGGAGCCAGGGCGCATTCTCGATGAATTTTCGAGACGTCGAGGACTCAGTGCGAAAATTCGATGGATCGGGCAGCTTGCCAATTGAACAATGGCTGGAAGAAATGGAAGGTACATCCGAGCTTTTGGGTTGGAGTCCGCTGCACCTCTTTATTTTCGCTAAAAAGTCGCTGACGGGACTGGCAAAAATGTTTATCCAGAGCGAAAGGGGATTGAAAACGTGGACTGAGCTCAAATCGGCATTGAAGGACGAATTTTCTTCAAACATAAGCAGCTCCGAGCTTCACAAGGCGCTCACAAATAGAAAATTACTGAAAGGTGAGGATATTCTTCAATATTTCATAGCAATGAAAGAAATAGCAAGCCGAGGAACAATAGAAGATGAATCTCTGATTCAGTATGTAATAGACGGGATACCAGATATGAGTGCATTTAAGATGTCTCTCTACGGTGCCAAAAATATTCGCGAATTTAAGGAAAAGCTGAAAATTTATTCAAAAATGGCATCCAAAAACCCCCAGCCAATGCAGAAGCCGATGGAGAGAAGCAATACGCAATACAGAAGAGACCCGGTAAAGGACAAGAGGAGGTGTTTTTCGTGTGGTGAATTTAATCATCAATCTGTCAATTGCCCACAGAAGGGCCAAGGAAGGAAGTGTTTTTTTTGTAATACCTGGGGCCATATATCCCCCCAGTGCCCAAAGAAAAACAAACCTACACCGGATGAACACAAGAAGGAGGTGAGAACGATATCCGAACGAGAGATGAAAAGGACACATAAAAATGTAACTATAAACGGCTATTCTATTCACGCCTTGATTGATACAGGAAGTAGTGTGACTCTAATTAGAGAAGATGCTTTCGAAAAAATTGACTCACCTAAACTAAACAAATCAAACATCATTTTAAACGGACTTGCCCGATCGAGTACAAATACACTGGGGTATTTCCAATCAGCCATTGGCGTAGATGATTGTAAGTTTGAAACCAATATATACGTAGTTTCTAATGACGTCATAAAAGAAGAAGCTATTATTGGAAATGACCTATTAAAACATGCTGAATTAATAATTAACCAGAAAGGCATAAAAATCAAGAAAATTGAAAATGATTTAGAAAATGAAGAAAGTATATTCAGTATAGAGATAGACTCAAACGAAATTGATATAGGTCAAGAAATAAAAATCGGTTTAAGAAATGATGTTATAGAAATGATAGAAAATTACACACCACAGAAAACTAAATCGACTAGCATCGAAATGAAAATTTTGCTCAAAGATGAAACACCAGTGTACTACAGCCCAAGACGTCTTCCATTCACCGAAAGAGCCATCGTCGATCAACAAGTAGAAGAATGGATTAAAGAAGGGATCATAGAGCCGTGCACTTCTGAATATGCAAGTCAAGTCGTGGTCACCAGAAAGAAGTGCGGTTCACCTCGGGTGTGTATAGACTACAGAAAAATTAACATTAAAATGATTAAAGACAGATACCCCCTCCCCCTCATAGAAGAACAGCTGGATCAACTGCAAGATGCACAAATTTTTACTACCATCGATCTAAAAAATGGATTCTTTCACGTTGGTGTACAAGAAAACAGCCGTCAATACACCGCATTTGTGACGCATAGAGGACACTTTCAATTTATTCGAGTCCCGTTTGGCTTGTGCAACTCCCCAGCCGTTTTTCAAAAGATTCATCAATCACGTCTTCAGAGAGCTCGCAAGTAAGAACATCGTTATCCAATACATGGATGACCTTATTATCCCAGCCAATAATGAAAATGAAGCTGTCATACGCCTGAAAGAAGTACTTAAAACTGCTAGCGATTTTGGATTAGAAATAAACAAGAAGAAATGTCAGTTTTTGAAAAGAAGTGTCGAATTTCTCGGTCACAGAATTGAAAAAGGTAAAATTTTCCCTTCAGAACTTAAAACAAAAGCAGTTATGAATTTTCCGGAACCAAAAAACGTCAAGCAAATTCAAAGCTTCTTGGGACTGACGGGATACTTTAGAAAGTTCATCCCATTTTATTCAATTATCGCAAGACCTCTCAGCGATCTATTGAAGGGCGAAAGAAAATTCAAATTTGAATCAGAGCAAAAGATAGCTTTTGCGCAACTGAAACAAATGCTTTCAGAGAAACCAGTTCTCAACATCTACAAGCAGGGCGGCGAGATGGAGCTACATGCCGACGCTTCGATTGTCGGATTTGGTGCCATCCTACTGCAGCGGTCTAATGAAGATGATCGCTTACATCCAGTATATTACGTGAGTAAAAAAACTACAGATGCAGAGAAAAAACTATCTTCATATGAATTAGAAGTTTTGGCAGTAATTGAAGCGCTGAAGAAATTACGAGTTTATCTTCTAGGATACCCATTCAAAATCATAACTGATTGCTCAGCCTTTCAAAAAACAATGAGCAAAAAAGACATGTCTACGCGAATCGCTAGATGGGCACTACTTTTAGAAGATTTCAATTATGTTATAGAGCATAGGCCCGGTCACCGAATGCCACACGTTGACGCGCTAAGCAGAAATCCAGTAATGATAATCACAGACGTCGGGATGACTGATAAATTCCAGAAAGCTCAAGATGAAGACCCCGAACTCAAAACAATAAAAGAAATCTTAAAAATCAAGCCTTATCAAGACTATATATTAAAAAATAACATTCTCTATAAACTAGAAAACAGTCAAGAATTTCTAGTTATACCAAAATTGATGCAAAATGACATCATCAAGTCAGCTCACGAAAATGGACATTTCTCAGTAAAGAAAACAGAAGAAATCATCAAGCGAGAATATTACATTCCAAAGCTAAAAGAAAAAATCGAAAAACTAATAATGAATTGTGTGCCCTGTATTCTTGGAAACAGAAAATCAGGAAAAAAAGAGGGTCTTCTCCATCCACTGACAAAGGAAAGCCTACCTTTACATACTTATCACATAGATCATTTAGGGCCACTTGAATCTACAAACAAAAATTACAAATTTATTCTGGCAGTCATCGACTCATTTACTAAGTTTGTATGGCTACACCCCACCAAATCAACAACCTCCAAAGAAGTAATTCAAAAACTAGAGACTCAAAGAAGAACGTTTGGAAACCCCGTAAACATCATCTCCGATAGAGGTACCGCCTTCACATCGCAGGAATTCGAAGGGTATTGTTCAACACAAGACATCAACCACTGCTTAATCACTACTGGACTGCCTCGGGCGAACGGCCAGGTAGAAAGAGTTAACTCAATAATAATACCAGTGCTAACGAAATTATCTATAGACAATCCTACCCTCTGGTATAAGTACGTCGACGACGTCCAACAAATAATTAATTCAACTTACCAACGCAGCATAGACACCACCACCCCTTTTGAACTCCTAACTGGTGTGAGAATGAGAAATAAGTCCGAAATAAAAATTAAAGAGCTAATCGAACACGAAAATCTTCACCAATTCCAAGACACGCGGGATGATCTTCGAGAAAAGGCAAAAAATCAAATAAAGAAAGTTCAAGAAGAAAATAAAAAAACTTATAACCTGAGAAGACGCGAGTCGAGAAAATACGAAAACGGCGACCTCGTCGCAATAAAGAGAACGCAGCTGGGTCCTGGACTAAAATTAAAATCAAAATTTTTGGGTCCATATCGGGTCGTGAAAGCAAAAGGAAACGACATATGACGTCCAGAAGGAAGGGTTCGTCGAAGGGCCATTGACAACTTCAACATGTGCTGAAAGTATTAAGTTACATATTATTTTTATATAATTATTAAGATTAGCTACGATGAAAATTGTTTTTATATATGTTAAGAGTGAATTTTTTTTGAAATTGTATTGATTGATTTTCATACGATCTTCATGTAGATTTATGTATAATGTGTTTTTTTACTAAAATTAAGATCTATAATAAAATTGTATTTAGGTTAAGATTGATTTAAAATTATATTGGGTTCATAAATTGATTTAAGTTATATGATGAATTAATTTTCATTTAAAGTAAAATTAAGGATTTCATTATTTTATTATTTATATTTTTTAACGGGGCGTTAAAGATTTTTTAGGATGGCCGTGTAGGAAGTTAAAATTAAAAGAAGTTGCAAACACATACAGTATATTGAAATAGAGTTAGTCTTTAAAAAGACTATTGATGAAAATGTTATTTTTTAAATAATAAGTTTAGTTCTGAAAAGAGCTATTGATGAAAATGCTTTTTTTAAATAAGAATGATGTCTCAATATATATATGTGTTCGCCCATATGCTAATGAAATAATGAAAACCTAACTTACTTTGAAATAGGGCAGCCTTGCGTTGCCTGTGGATTCAGGGTTAACATCTGGCAAAGGACATCTGTTTCTCAGGGAGATGCTTGCTATCCAGAGACCAGAATGAGACTGAATGAGGGTAGCAGGTACATGCGTATTTACGGAAAGAGGGCTAATAGCATCGAATAGTGGGAGCCAATAAAGAAAAACCTAATGTTTAAAATTCGAATTTTAACATTTTGTATTTAATAAAAGAGCGAAGCTCATGCCTCTAGCGGACCTAGGACGAGTTAGTCTTGTAAACAGAGGCAGCCTAGTTAGTTGCAAATCATACCTTGGCTGGCACACTTGCTTGAAAAACACTTGCTTGGATAGGGAACGATACATTAAGTATTAGTTACTATGAAAAAAAGATTAGTTAAGTGTCAGCCATCTTTAATGTTCAAGTTAACTGGATAGGAGATCTCACTCAATTGGGCCTTCTCTTATAATAATACTAAACCTTGAAACCAGATTTCGAATCGGTTATAAATGGAATGAGGATTGAAAGGATTGTCTTCAAAAGCAGCTAGCGCACTGGGATGATCGCTTTCCTCATTGAGAATCAGCAAAACCACCAACATCATATGTAAATATTTCCATCATCTCATTAAATTATAAATAAAACAAATTTATTGCTTTATAATTTATTAAAAGAACAAATTATATAAATAAACCTTCCTGTTAATATATAAGCATATAATCTACAGTCCACTCAGTTTCAGCTTCTAATAAGGTTCCAGCGACAACCAAAGAGAAATCTTTAATTTTTATACATGGTCCATCGTAGCCGAATGGAGGCCAACAGTAGTTGGTGAATTTTGGGAAAAGCTGAAAAATTAAATAAAATAAAAAAATAATAGGATCGGTTTATTTATAAAATTTTTAAATTATTTATATAATATATTTCTGAGAATAATAAAAAGAAATAATTTGTTGAATGGAACTTGAACATTGAATTTGGATAAAAAATTTATTTATATATAAAAATATAAAAATAAAAAAAAGATGGCTTCACGCAACGTGAGAATTTTTAAATTAAATACAGAAAAATTAAAAAGTTCCGTTAATCAAGCGGAAGAACTTGAAGAATTAAAAAGTCTTAAAGTTTTAAATTTATTGAAACAAAATGTTAAAGCATTAATAGATCAAGAAATTGAATTGCAAGCGGAAATTTGCGAAGAATTCGAAAAACTTTCTGCACAGGACCAGCCTTTAAAATATGAAGATTTCGATTTAGTGAAAACTATGAATACATGCATAGATGCGCTAATGAAGATTCAAAGGGCGTTGGTAAAAAAGGAAGAAGATTTGGAAAAGGCAATGAAGCCTCTCATTGAATTGAAAAATACAGGTGCTACAGGAGAATTCAGCTCCAGCGTACCTATAATAAAATTGCCTATATTTGAAGACGATTTCGTCGAATGGATGGAATTTTTTGATTTATTTAAAGCACAAATAGATTCAAGAAAGAATCTATCAAAAACTGAAAAATTGATTCATTTAAAAAATTCCATAAAAGGTGCTGCACTTAATAAAATTAAGGGTTTAGGCATTGTGGAAAGCAATTACGAAATTGCTTTGAAAATTTTAAAGGATTATTATGAGTCAGAAAGGCAAATAATTTTCCAAACAATTGATAAATTATTGGATTTCCCGAAGATTAAAACAATATCAAGGGAAAGCTTAAACAACATGTATGATCATTTTAGAAATTCATATTCAGTATTGAAGAATATGAAAAGGACTACGCCAGGAAATGATGAATTTTTTGTGCGAATTCTTATAAGAAGTTTACCTCAAAAATTTATACAACAGTTTTATTTGACATTAAATACAGAAGCTGTACCTTCTGTTTCTTCACTTTTTGATTTTTTAGAAAAACAAATTCGATCCTGGAATGCAGACGAAGGTCTCATTAAACATGATAGTTCGGACAGCAAGTTACATCCGACTATTTTAAAAAGTAAAAATATGAAGATCAAGAATTTTTCTACTACGGTGAAAAACAATTCAATTAAATGTTTTTGGTGTAATCGGACAAACCATTGTCTGAAACTTTGTTTTAATTTTAAAAAATTGAGCTTTAATGATAAAATGAATTTTATATTTAAAAGAAAATTATGCAAGGTTTGCTTAAAGCCAAACCATGATTTTTTATCTTGTAAGGCTATTAAATGTCATTGTGGTAATTTTCATAATCCATTATTACATGCATCTAAGATGCAATTAGATAATTATTTTAAAAATATTCAAACTGCTACATCTAGTACTGTTAAAAATGCAATTGATCAAAATTTAAATGTTTCAAATGAAAATGTAAATGTTTTAAATGAAAATGTAAATGTTTCAAATGAAAATGTAAATGTTTCAGACAAACCTGAGAAAACATATAGCACTAATCTTCACAGAGGGTTAAGCCGAGTTCTTTTGGGCACAGCGATCGTCCAAGTGCCGACTGCCAATGAAATGATTACAGCTAGATGTTTAATAGACACAGCCAGCCAAAGTAATTTTATAACGAATTCACTAGCTTCAAAACTTCAATTGAAGGTAATAAAACAAAATGATATTCCTGTTTATGGCTTGGGTTCTAGTTTGGTTTCAAGTGTTACTGGTTCAGTAAAAGTAAAGATTTCCCCCCTGAAATCTACAAATGTAGAAATTGATTGTCCATTTTTTACAGTTGATAAAATTTGTGATGATTTAGATACATTTTATTTTGATATAAATTCGTTCCCCCATTTAAGGGATCTACAATTGGCTGATCCAGGTTTGCACGAGGGTGGAACAGTGGACATGCTGTTGGGATCTCAAACGGTGGCGCAGATATTAAGGGGCGGAATTCGAAAAGGTGATGAAAAATCTCCAATCGCTATTGAAAGCGTATTGGGATGGATTTTATTAGGGAATTGCCTTTTAAAATTAAAGGACAATTCTGTTAGTAGAATGAAGTCTTTTGTAACATTGGAATACTTATCGAAAAAATTGTGGAGCTTAGATCACCCCACTGAAGTGGACCCAGTTAAATACGATCAATGCGAAAGGCATTTCAAAAATAATTATTTTCGATTACCTTCAGGAAGGTTTTCTGTTGCTCTTCCATATAAGGAACCTCACACCTTACTGGGAGAATCGCGACAAGGTGCGTTGAAACGCTTTCTTTCTTTGGAAAAGAAATTTGAAATGAATGCGGAATTTAAATTACAATATTCCAATAGTATAAGGGACTTGCTAAAGTTAGATTTCGCCGAAATTGTTCCTAATCCAGTAGTTGATAGACACTGCTATTATTTACCTCATCACGCAGTGATACGTGAACAGAGTCTGTCAACTAAAATGAGAATAGTTTTTGATGGTTCAGCTAAATCCGACAACGGTATTAGTCTCAATCACATTCTAATGACAGGTCGTCCATTACAGAGCGATATAAGGTCCCTACTAACTAGATTTAGGAATGGACCTATTGCTTTTACATTTGATCTTAAAAAATGTACAGTATGATATTTATAAATGAAGGAGATAGAGATTTTTTAAGGTTTATCTGGAGGTTTGAACCTTTGGATCCAGTTCAGACTTTCAGACTAAAAACTTTGCCATTTGGTTTGAAGTCGTCCCCTTTCTTGGCTTTGAGAGTTCTTAAGGAGCTAGCAAATGTGGACGGGTTTAAATTTCCGACAGCACAAAGGGTGTTAATTAATTGTCTTTATATGGACGACGGTTTTATTTCAGTGCATTCTATAAAGGAAGCCGAAACAATTATTCTCGAGGTAAAGGAATTATTGAAATTAGGTGGGTTTTTAACAGATAAATGGGCATCTAACAATGTAAAAATAACTAATTTAGTCAAGGACGAGGGTAACTATTCCAAAATAATTGCGGAAAACCCCGTTACGAACACTTTAGGTCTCATTTGGAATACAAAATTAGACAGTTTTCAAATTTCTTATATTCCGAATATAATGGTTTCTCTCACTAAAAGAAAACTCTTAAGTGAGCTAGCTAAAACTTTTGACCCTTTGGGTTTTATGGGACCCGTTCTTATAAAATTTAAAATCATTTTCCAGCAATTGTGTAAGGAAAAAATAACCTGGGACCAACCTGTCAGTGACCGAGTTAATTTGACTTGGATACATTACCAAGAAGACTTGAAATTGTTAGAAAAACTTTACATTTCAAGGTTTATAGGTGTAGAAAGATTTCAATAAAATTTAGTCAACCCTTATCTGCTTCTGAGTTGAGGCAAGCATCGTTGATTTGCGTGAAACTTGCCCAACGAGAGTCCTTCCCTCAAGAAATTAAGAGTTTGGAAGAACATAAGGAAGTTAAATGGTCTCATGGACTAATGGGTTTAAATCCTTTTTTAGATTCAAAGGGAATAATCAGAGCAAATGACAGGTTATCCTTATTAAAAAATAAGCAAATTGAGAAATATCCAATCATTTTGGATTATCAAAATACTTTTACATTTAATTTAATTAAATATTATCATGAATTATATTTCCATGCTGGAATGAGGTTTTTGATTAATTTTATCAGAACGAGGTATTACATACCTAGATTAACTAGGTTAGTTAAAAAGGTTATCTACAAGTGCCTAACGTGTTTTAAGGGGAATCCCAGATGTGCTAAGCAGCAGATGGCCCCCTTACCAATAACAAGAGTAACTCCTAGTCGCCCGTTTACAAACTGTTCCGTGGATTACGCGGGGCCCTTTTTTTGTAAGAATAGGGTAGGGAGAAAATTCTCTATTGAAAAATCCTATGTCCTAGTGTTAGTATGTCATGCTACAAAGGCAATCCATTTAGAGCTAGTAAGCAATTTAACTAGTGAAAATTTTATCGCTTCTTTTAAAAGATTCATAGCTAGGAGAGGCCTTCCTCATTCGATTTTTTCTGATTGCGGTAGAACCTTTATGGGCGCTAATGCTCAGCTCAAGAAGGATTTAAAGTCGATAGTCCAGCTTGAACCTTCTTCAGCTGAGTATCTGGCAAATTTACAAGTAGAATGGAATTTTCATCCACCCTACGCCCCACATTTTAGCGGTCTAGTAGAAGCCGCAGTGAAATCCTTTAAGGTTCACTTATATAAAATAGGAAAAAATTATAAATACTCTTATGAAGAGTTAACGACCCTCCTATGTCAGATAGAAGCGATTCTAAATTCACGCCCCCTCTGTGTTATGTCAAATCGCGATGGGAATGACATTCTCACTCCGGGTCATTTTTTGACGGGCTCTACTTTGGTATCGATACCCGAACCAAATTTAAGTGAGATTAAAGAGAATTATTTATCTCGATGGCAGCTCGTTCAAAGCCAAATGCAAGGCTTTTGGAGGAGTTGGTCTAAAGAATATATAAATTCTTTAAGAAAAAGGACTAAGTGGCGTGAAATCCACGCTCCTTTGAAGGAGGGACAATTAGTTCTAATATCAATGCCGACCCCTCCCACTGAATGGCCACTGGGCAGAATAGAGACTCTAATAGCTGGGCCAGACGGTTTAATCAGGGTAGTTGATGTGCGAACCACTAAGGGACTCGTGAGAAGGGCAATAACCAAGATTGCGCCCTTACCTATTGAGTAAAAGGAATTATAATTACTTTAGTTATAATTGATAAACTTATTTATTTGTCTCAGTAAAAGAGCAATTAATTTATTATTTGAATCTCTGTGAAATTCACACAAGAGATAAAATTTAAAAGGTTGTAAAAGGACTGCAGGCTCAAAGCCTCAGCAGCCTTTTGGGCCGGAGTATGTTTAAACTTCGAATTTTAACATTTTGTATTTAATAAAAGAGCGAAGCTCATGCCTCTAGCGGACCTAGGATGAGTTAGTATGGTAAACAGAGGCCGCGTAGTTAGTTGCAAATTATACCTTGGCTGGCACACTTGCTTGAAAAACACTTGTTTGAAAACCTGATAGGGAACGATACATTAAGTATTAGTTACTATGAAAATAAACTGCAACGGATCGTTGCTAAACTTTATCCAAATTCATTTGAAATATTAATATGTTTGTTCCTTTATTATTAATCAGATATCACTTGCAATTTGTAGTTCATATTGACATTAATTCAAAAATAATTCTCATTTAAGAGTCGAGGAATAACCATTCCACATTGGATTTTTGACATTTCGGTTATTATTGTAACCATTGCTGAAGACATAGAGGAATCGACTTAAAATCAAAAATAGCCATCGATTCTCATCTAATACTTGAGGAATAACAATTCTACATTAGGTTTTTGACGTTTCGATTATTATTGGTAACCATTGCTGAAGACATGGAGGAATCGACTTAAAATCAAAAATAACGATCGATTCTCATCTAATACTAGAGGAATAACCTTATTGCATTCAATTTTTGATGTTTTGACCATTAATGGCAACCTCTATTGAAAACGTGGAAGAATCGACTTAAAATCAAAAAGACTAAATTCTTTTATGGCAAACAACTCAAACTTGAGTCAGCAATGGTTACCAATAATAATCGAAACGTCAAAAACCTAATGTAGAATTGTTATTCCTCAAGTATTAGATGAGAATCGATGTCTATTTTTTATTTTAAGTCGATTCCTCCATGTCTTCAGCAATGGTTACCAATAAAAACCGAAATGTCAAAAATCCAATATAGAATGATTATTCCTCAAGTACTAGATGAGAATCAATCGCTATTTTTGGTTTAAAGTCGATTTCTCTATGTCTTCAGCAATGGTTACTAATAAAAACCGAAACGTCAAAAATCCAATATAGAATGATTATTCCTCAAGTACTAGATGAGAATCAATCGCTATTTTTGGTTTAAAATCGATTTCTCTGTCTTCAGCAAAGGTAACGGATAAGAAAACAACGCAGTTGCTATGGTTACTCATAAAAATTCCTCCCAAATTTTTAGCATTTCACAGAGAGAAGCCTATCCATTCTTACTTAAGCAAGGCTAAATGAGCTATATTAAAACTTTCAAATGAATAAATTTTAAAGAATTTAAAAAATTAAAAAAGTACCATCTTACTCTAGAGTAAAGTACTTTAAAATATAATTTTACTAAAAACTTTATTTAACCTTTTTTGTGGTCCCCAAGGTACTTAATTAGGATATTAAATTTCATCAAAATTGGTTAAGCCATTTTCAAGATATTTAGAAAAAACTAAAAAAGTACTGAAATAAAGTACTAATGTTTGTGGGCCGATATGTACCAAAAACTAATCAGCGCTTCATTTTGTTAAACTAATGGTAGGTTTTCAATTTCATTTCAATCGGTGTAACGGTGTGGAAAAAATCGTGGGCCAAAAAAACGATAACATACATCCATCCATACATCCGCACGCACTAAATGAAAAAATCGCACTTTTTAGCCTCTCGACGAGACCCCTTGTAATTTTTGGCAAAACCGTCACGTGCTAAAATTCAACCTAATTGAATACTACAATTTGTGACTTTAATTGAGTCCATGGGTTCCGTAGTCTTTACCTGAGGACCCTTTGAAGCCACGCTTGCCCCGAGAGCGATTACAATACTTTACCCATGCTTTGCATTGGATAAAGTAAAAAGATTAGTTAAGTGTCAGCCATCTTTAATGTTCAAGTTAACTGGATAGGAGATCTCACTCAATTGGGCCTTCTCTTATAATAATACTAAACCTTGAAACCAGATTTCGAATCGGTTATAAATGGAATGAGGATTGAAAGGATTGTCTTCAAAAGCAGCTAGCGCACTGGGATGATCGCTTTCCTCATTGAGAATCAGCAAAACCACCAACATCATATGTAAATATTTCCATCATCTCATTAAATTATAAATAAAACAAATTTATTGCTTTATAATTTATTAAAAGAACAAATTATATAAATAAACCTTCCTGTTAATATATAAGCATATAATCTACAGTCCACTCAGTTTCAGCTTCTAATAAGGTTCCAGCGACAACCAAAGAGAAATCTTTAATTTTTATACACCTAATATTGCATCGCTTGTGTATAAAGAGTGGAGGATTCCAAATTGAAGGCAGTTGCATTTTGACGAGATCGTTTAATTGGTCTGATTCGATGTTATGATGTAAAAGTGACGAAAATATAATTGTACGATGTTTTAAACCTAGACAAACGCTCTTAAAATAAATCTATCTTTGCTTAAAGAAAAATCAACATCTTTTATTTATCCTAATACAGTGATTAACTGATACCCTTCCCACATATATGTATTTTATTTAAGTTTTAAATAAAAAAAAAAATTACGATTAGAATTGATAAATATAAAAATGGGATCAAATGAATCGGTGGATGATTATATCACAAGAGGAAGAAATATAATATCTAGAGCTTCGGCACTTGATCACAAATTCTCTGTGCGCGAGATAACTTATCATACTTTAAATTAATTCCCCTAAAGAAATGAAATCTTTGGAGCAACAACCCGCTGGACGTTGCGCCTGGCCGAATTCACCTATGAGCCGGTACATAGACCAGGGAAACTCCACCAAAACGCGGACGCTCTCAGTAAAATCATCCAGCCCATAACGGCCGATGAAGCAATACCCCTTTGGAACCGTGAGGCAATAAGGCGGTTACAAGCCAACGACGGGAATTGCAAAGAACTCCAGCGAGACCCTCAAACCACACTCGAGCAATACCGAACGGGCTCTGGTTTGCAGTAGATATCCAGGGATCGACTCCACCCTTCAGCGGATACAAAGTGAATTCACGTGGAGGGATCTGCGAAAAGATGTTACGGAATATGTGTGAAGCTGCGCAATACCCATAAATCGTCGGGGTTCACACCTAACCGGTTATTCCTGGGCTGGGAGGTGAGGATGCCGTTCGATTTCGAAGTAAAGGCCGCCGAACAACCCTTGGGATCCGACGATTACCAAAATATAATTAATAAAGCATTTGAATCAGAAGAATTCATGCATTTTGAAGAAAAGCAAATTTTTTAATTGCTAAATAATAAATTTCAGTTTTATATATGTATTTTATTTAAGTTTTAAATAAAAAAATTAAACGCGGACGCTCTCAGTAAAATCATCCAGCCCATAACGGCCGATGAAGCAATACCCTTTGGAACCGTGAGGCAATAAGGCGGTTACAAGCCAACAAAGGGTATTGCAAGGAGCTCCAGCGAGAGCCTCAAACCACACTCGAGCAAGACCGAGACGGGCTCTGGTTTGCAGTAGATAGCCAGGATCAGGAAGCCAGGAAGAGGCTGGTGGTACCCAGTAAACTGGTGCCCCACGTCCTCGAACATTACCACTCGACACCTTTAGCCGGTCACAGAGGGATCGACTCCACCCTTCAGCGGATACAAAGTGAATTCACGTGGAGGGATCTGCGAAAAGATGTTACGGAATATGTGTGAAGCTGCGCAATACCCATAAATCGTCGGGGTTCACACCTAACCGGTTATTCCTGGGCTGGGAGGTGAGGATGCCGTTCGATTTCGAAGTAAAGGCCGCCGAACAACCCTTGGGATCCGACGATTACCAAAATATAATTAATAAAGCATTTGAATCAGAAGAATTCATGCATTTTGAAGAAAAGCAAATTTTTTAATTGCTAAATAATAAATTTCAGTTTTATATATGTATTTTATTTAAGTTTTAAATAAAAAAAAAAAATTAAACGCGGACGCTCTCAGTAAAATCATCCAGCCCATCACGGCCGATGAAGCAATACCCCTTTGGAACCGTGAGGCAATAAGGCGGTTACAAGCCAACAAAGGGTATTGCAAAGAGCTCCAGCGAGAGCCTCAAACCACACTCGAGCAAGACCGAGACGGGCTCTGGTTTGCAGTAGATAGCCAGGATCAGGAAGCCAGGAAGAGGCTGGTGGTACCCAGTAAACTGGTGCCCCACGTCCTCGAACATTACCACTCGACACCTTTAGCCGGTCACAGAGGGATCGACTCCACCCTTCAGCGGATACAAAGTGAATTCACGTGGAGGGATCTGCGAAAAGATGTTACGGAATATGTGTGAAGCTGCCATTCCTGCGCGCAACGTAAGACGCCGACCGGCCTGACGGCGCCTATCGGAGACGTGTACACAGCCACACCCCGTTGGAGATGGTGTGTTTCTGGACATCGTCATTCCACCCTCCCACCGAGCCACACCGTCAGGAAATAAATATCTATTGACGTGGATTAACCACTTTACTAGATACGCCGGCGCTATCCCACTCCCAGATCAGACCTCAGAGCAGGTCGCGAAGGCCTTCGTGGACAAGGTAATCTGTCCGTTCGGGACCCCGGTGCGCCTACTAACGGACCAAGGCCGAAATTTCACTTCCGATTTCTTCAAGGAGCTCTGCCGCAGGTTAAAAATACAAAACGTACAAACAACCGCGTACCACCTGCAGAATGACAGGTGGCTGGAAAGGGTGCATCGCACTCTCATAGACCAAATGGCACCCTTCGTTAAGAGTTCCGGTAGGGACTGGGACCAATGGGTGGCCACTTCTGTAGCCGCATACAATAGCAATACCCATAAATCGTCGGGGTTCACACCTAACCGGTTATTCCTGGGCTGGGAGGTGAGGATGCCGTTCGATTTCGAAGTAAAGGCCGCCGAACAACCCTTGGGATCCGACGGTTACCAAAATGTAATTAATAAAGCATTTGAATCAGAAGAATTCATGAATTTTGAAGAAAAGCAAATTTTTTAATTGCTAAATAATAAATTTCAGTTTTATATATGTATTTTATTTAAGTTTTAAATAAAAAAAAAAATTAAACGCGGACGCTCTCAGTAAAATCATCCAGCCCATCACGGCCGATGAAGCAATACTCCTTTGAAACCGTGAGGCAATAAGGCGGTTACAAGCCAACAAAGGGTATTGCAAAAGCTCCAACGAGCCTCAAAGCCACACTCGAGCAAGACCGAGACGGGCTCTGGTTTGCAGTAGATAGCCAGGATCAGGAAGCCAGGATGAGGCTGGTGGTACCCAGTAAACTGGTGCCGCCGAACAACCCTTGGGATCCGACGATTACCAAAATGTAATTAATAAAGCATTTGAATCAGAAGAATTTATAAATTTTGAAGAAAAGCAAATTTTTTAATTACTAAATAATAAATTTCAGTTTTATATATGTATTTTATTTAATCTTGGACTGTGAACATCTACTGATTAACCGATTATAGAGTTCCAAAATAACTTTTGATTCTTATCATTAAAAATTAATTTTTTCTTTTGTCTTGTTTATATCTTCTTCTGATAGGGCAGGACAACAATAGTGCTTGAGTCCCCCCCCACATTAAATATGGCATCAAATAATGTCATGCCCAGTGATAACAACTTACATTCTACATCTTCATCAAGTGAGTTTCCGTCATGAAATAGTGACTCATTCTTAGAACAATAAATTTTACAACATTCACAAGCCAACATCGCATCCAACCAGTTATCATCAAAAAATGATAACTCATCATCTCAACAACCTGTTAATCTAGAAATGGAAGTAACATGGCAAAGGGTCAAAAGAAGGCGAACCAGAACCAATTCAGGTGAAAACTTACAATTACCTAATCAAGACACTCTATTAACACAACAAACAAATCGTTTTGCTCCAATTGCCAACATTAACCCAAGTGAAAACAAAATTAATGATTCAAACAAAATTTCGAAAACTCCAACTCCTTCGCCTATATATATTTATCACGTTTTAAATTATAAAGATATGGCAGATAGCGTATCTAAAATTATAAATAAAAATGAATTCACATGTAAGGCCATGAAAGATTCTACAATAAAAATTAATGTCACATCTATAGAAGCCTATAGAAAATTGGCAAAATTTTTAAAAGAAGGTAAGGTCATTCACAACACTTATCAATTAAAACAAGACAGAGCTTTCCGTGTTGTAATGAAAAACCTCCACCATTCTATCAACATTGATGATATCAAATAAGAACTAAATGAAAAGGGTTTTAATGTAAGAAACATGACAAACATAAGAAATAGATTAACTAATGACCCTCTTCCGCTATTTTTTCTTGATCTTGAACCAAATGAAAATAATAAAAATATCTATAATATTAACTATTTACAAAATACAAAAATAATTGTCGAACCACCCAGAAAGAAAAATGAAATTCCCCAATGTACTAGATGTCAAAATTACAACCAAAGATGATATGTGAAGAATATGACGGTCCTGTGTATTACCAATAAAGAGTTATGACCAAAAAATAAAACCATATGTTATTTTGTCCGTATTTCCCTACATTTATAGACAGCGCAGGATATGATCAGAATCCTCAAAAGTGTCATGGAAAATGCTGGATATCTATAAATCTAAGAGTTTTAACAAAAAAGCTGTCTGAGTAAACGTTCAAGTCAACATTTTCTAGAGAATGAGATAGGAATCAAGTTTCTCGGATGAGTGGTTTTAATTTTATGAAGGAAAAACTGCGATTGTTTGCAAAAAATTGCAGTTTTTCAAAACTTCAACCTCATTGCGGCACGGGTTACCATTATCCAATTAAGGTGAAACTGTTTGAATTGTAGCAAATCTAATCTAGTTTAAAATGTATAGAATAGCCTTTGTCGAAAACGTGCTCCTTCATGATCAAAATGGGAAAAAATCGACAAAAAGAACGAGTATTTTAACGGATATTCAAAATTGATCCTGGGGGCTGCCAAGGTGAAAAACTTGGATTTTTCATCCCATATAAGAAAAAAAAAACGAAACTTACTACCATCATTTGATGTATTCAACTTAAAACTAGGAGGAATTCACTTAATGACAGCCTTTAATAATAAATTAGAGTTTTGGAGTGGAAAAAGTGAGTTTTTGCGGAAACAGAAAAAATACGCAATTTTCAACTAGCACATGAGTCTGAACGGTTGATCGGAGAAAAAAAACTAAATGATAAAATTTATAAGAAATTTTATGAACTTTCATTTTGAATAGGAAGCTTATTTACAAAAAGTTGATAGTTTTCGAGTTATAAGCAAAAACCCGCCAAAAAATGAGATTTTTTTACATTTTTGACAATGTTCCGTCACGAAATTTTGTTATCAAACCTAAGATTCGGATTCAGCACACCCAAAAACATAAAGGGTCGAAGAAATTACAACTACCCCAAAACTTTCCTGCGAGGAGCCCTTTTGAGAACAATTTATCTTGTCTATAATGTAATTTTTTATTTCATTGAGCATTTTTATTTCAGTAGTTGCCAGCTTCCCCTGCTACAAATAACTAGCTCAATAGTTTTAAATAAACATATAAAAAATTTAGTTCTTCAATGCTTGGGGGGGACTGCCCCCCGGATCCGCGCATGTTTGAGATTTGATTGAGGATTGCATCAGATAATTCATCAAATGTTCTATTCTCTCCATGTAATTTTTGAATTAATGCCATCCCATCAATTATCGTAGCTGATGAAGGGATGAATATATATTTCCATCAGTAGGTGAGATAAGCTTTCCAGTTAATTTTCCAGCAAGGCTTTCATAGTTTTTTTCATAGATCCATCTAAGTCTTTATTTTTGCCATATTTTTTCAAAGTTGTTGTGAATGTAAAAGGTAATTTTTTTTATGGGATCAAAAAAATTATCCGCTTTTTCCAGACGATCTTTTTTTAAATGTTTCATAAGCTTCCTCGCCTTTTTTTCTCATAGTTAGCAGAGATGACTGAACATCTGAGGGTACTACTCTTCCTGTTGATAAGCTGACTATACCTATCTGAAGAATTCATCCACTGGTTGTACAATAGTTGAACTGCAGAAGAGACACATAGTTCATCTATTATTCGAGGTGCATGTAAGTCCGACTGGGAAATATTACTAGTAATATTTAAGCACACTGCAACAAAAAAAAACATTATTACTATTACAAAAATACTTGAAATGGCTTAATAATGATTAAAAATAGGTGAAAATCCGTTTCAAGATCCACCTGGAATGAGTATATTGTAGCCCCTCCGATCGCTGTCGTTGTCGGTGAGAGAAAACAAAAGAAATAAACTGCGTTGTTAAACTTTATCCAAATTCATTTGAAATATTAATATGTTTATTACTTTATTATTAATCAGATATCACTTGCAATTTGCAGTTCATGTTGACTTTAATTCAAAAATAATGATCGATTCTCATTTAATACTTTTAGAATAAGAATTCTACATTGGATTTTTGACGTTTCGGTTATTATTAGTAACCATTGCTAAAGACATGGAGGAATCGAATTAAAATCAAAAATAGCGATCGATTCTCATCTATTACTTGAAGAATAACAATTCTACATTAGATTTTTGACGCTTTGATTATTATTGGTAACCATTACTGAAGACATGGAGGAATCGGCTTAAAATCAAAAATAATGATCAATTCTTATCTATTACTAGAGAAATAACTTATTGCATTCCATTTTTGATGTTTTGACTATTAATGGCAACATCATCTACTGAAAACGTTGAAGAATCGACTTAAAATCAAAAAGACTAAATTCTTTTATGATAAACAACGCAAGCAAGAATTTAGTCTTTTTGATTTTAAAGTCGATTCTTCCACGTTTTCACAATGGTTACCTAATAATAATCTAAACGTCAAAAACCTAATGTAGAATGTTATTCCTCAAGTATTAGATGAGAATCGATCGCTATTTTTGATTTTAACTCGATTCCTCCATGTCTTCAGCAATGGTTACCAATAATAACCGAAACATCAAAAATCCAATGTAGAATGGTTATTCCTCAAGAAATAGATGAGAATCAATCGATATTTTTGATTTTAAGTCGATTCCTCTATGTCTTCAGCACTGGTTACCAATAAAGCCGAAACGTCAAAAATCCAATCTAGAATTGTTATTCCTCAAGTATTATATCAGAATCATTCACTATTTTTGATTTTAAGTCGATTCCTCTATGTCTCCAGCAATGATTACCAATAAAAACCGAAATGTCACAAATCCAATGTAGAATTATTATACCTCAAGTATTCGCATTGGATAAAGTAAAAATCACACAACGTGCACGAAATTTTTTTCTTTTATTATTTATTTATAGAAACAGATGTTTCAACAAATATCCCCTGTCATCATCAGTCTGAAAATTTTTTAACTATGAGAGAAGAATTAAAGATATTTTTAAATAATAATATAAATAAAAACAGTTGACAAAATGCCACATACCTCTGTCTATAAAATGCAAGTAAACTTGACAAAAGGTACAGTACAATTTAAATACATAATGCGTTGCTCTGTAATGTCCTTATAAAAATAGAAACATCACAAATCAGGTCACACAAATGAAACAATGCTCCAGTTCGCACAATTCAATAACAAATGCATCCAACAAACAAAATTTGTCTTTATTCCTTTATTTTTACTTTATCCAACGCGAAGCATGGGAGAAAGTATTGCAATCGGTCGCGCGGCAAGCGCGACTTCAACGGGTCCTCAGGTAAAGACTACGGAACCCATGGACTCAATTAAGGTCACAAATTGAAGTATTCAATGAGATTGAATTTTAGCACGTGGCGGTTTTGCCAAAAGTTACCTGGAATCTCGTCGAGAGGTCAAAAAGTGCCATTTTTTTTGGAAGTGGGTGCGGATGGATGGATGGATGTATGTATGTTATCATTTTTTTCGTCCACGATTTTTTCCACACCTTTGCACCGATTGAAATGAATTTGAAAACCTACCATCATTTTAACAAAATGAAGCGCTGATTAGTTTTTGGTACATATCGGCCCACAAACATTAGTATTATACAACATTATTTATTTCAGTACTTTTTTAGTTTTTTCTAAATATCTTTAAAATGACTTAACCAATTTTGATGAAATTTAATATCCTAATTAAGTACCTTGGGGCCGACAAAAAAGGTTAAATAAAGTTTTTAGTAAAATTATATTTTAAAGTACTTTACTCTAAAGTAAGATTTTTGAATTCTTTAAAATTTATTCATTTGATCTGTTTATGGTAATATAGGACTCATTTAACCTAACTAAGTAAGAGTGGATAGGCTTTTCTCTGTGAAATGCTACAAATTTGGGAGGAAAGTTTATAAGTAACCATAGCAACTGCGTTCTTTTCTTATCCGTTACCTTTATAGAGGAATCGACTTAAAACCAAAAATAGCGATTGATTCTCATCTAGTACTTGAGGAATAACCATTCTATATTGGATTTTTGACGTTTCGGGTTTTATTGGTAACCATTGCTGAAGACATAGAGGAATCGACTTAAAATCAAAAATAGCGATTGATTCTCATCTAGTACTCTTGAGGAATAACCATTCTATATTGGAATTTTGACGTTTCGGTTTTTATTGGTAACCATTGCTGAAGACATAGAGGAATCGACTTAAAATCAAAAATAGCGATTGATTCTCATCTAGTACTTGAGGAATAACCATTCTATATTGGATTTTTGACATTTCGGTTATTATTAGTAACCATTGCTGTAGACATGGAGGAATCGGCTTTTGATTTTAAGTCGATTCTTTCCACGTTTTCAGTAGAGGTTGCCATTAATGATCAAAACATCAAAAATGGAATGCAATAAGGTTATTCCTCTAGTATTAGATAAGAATAGATCGTTATTTTTGATTTTAAGTCGATTCCTCCATGTCTTCAGCAATGGTTACTAATAATAACCGAAACGTCAAAAATCCAATTTAGAATGGTTATTCCTCGACTATTAAATGAGAATCGATCATTATTTTTGAATTAAAGTCAACATGAACTGCAAATTGCAAGTGATATCTGATTAATAATAAAGGAATAAACATATTATTTTTATTGTTAAAGGATAAATAATTAATATATCCAGTACACACCAAGCCAGCAAAACATATTAATATTTCAAATGAATTTGGATAAAGTTTAACAACGATCCGTTGCAATTTATTTATTTTTAAATGAAAGGTTGAATATTTAAAATGTAAAAAAATAAAGGAATAAAGACTAATTTTGTTTGTTGAGTGCATTTGTTTTTGTATTGTGCAGAACCGGAGCGCATTGTTTCATTTGTGTGACCTGATTTGTGGTGTTTCTATTTTTATAAGGACATGACTGAACAACGCATTATGTATTTAAGTTGTACTGTACCTTCTGGTCAAGCTACTTGCATTTTATAGACAGAGGTATGTGGCATCTTGTCAACTGTTTTTATTTATATGATTATTTTAAAATATCTTTAATTTTTTGCTCATGGTTTTATTTTGTAAAAAATTTTCAGACTGATGATGACAGGGGATATCTGTCGAAACATGTATCTGTTTCTAAAAATAAATAATAAAAGAAAAAATATTCCTGCAAGTTGTGTGATTTTTTCTTTTGTTTTTTCTCACCGACAACAACAGCGATCGGAGGGGCTACAATATACTCATTCCAGGTGGATCTTGAAACGGATTTTCACCTATTTTTAATTATTATTGCTATTACTACTATTATACTACTATTATTATTACCATTACTATTATTATCATATTTTAAAAACATAAAATTATTTGCTCCTCCCTTCTTTAAATAAATATATAATCAATAGTACCTGGCCACTGAGCGATGCTCGGTAACTTTTTGCTTCGGTTAAAAGCTATATATCACCCCCTCGTCCCTGGACCCCGACCACCTCCCCCCCCCTCCACACCCCGCCCCTCACCCAGTTTTTGCATTACAAGCCTAGTAGTGGCCCACAGATCATGTGTATATATGTATAGGTATATAAATAAATACCGTATAATAATTTTTTAATTAAATAACAATTTTTGAGTTCAACAATTAAATTGCCAAATTCTAATAATATTTGTAATGATCTATTAGTGGAATTTAAAATTAAAAAACAATTAAAAATTAAAAGGAAATTGAATAAAAATGTAAATATACATTTTTATCAAGACAACCACCTGTGAATAATTATTTCAATTAACAAAAAACCCATCAAAAACAACTTAGCCGAAAATGAGACCGTGACAGATTGAATCGCCAACACAAAACCCTCCTAACCCGTGAATTTCATCCAAATCGTTAGAGCCGTTTTCGAGAACCCGAATGGATATATATTTGCTCGTTTAATATAAGATATAAATCAATACTATCCATGATGAGATATATATTTATATTAATATTTCATTAAAATTATGCTAAAATTATTAAAATATAGCCAAACCATTATTTTTGGAAACGCTACAAAAGCTTCAGAAGCATTTTCTTTTGTAAACAGTTATTTAGTATACGGTGGAATTCAACTGAAATAAACTCAAATTCATGTTTCCATGTGTTTTCAACCATCTGACCCAAACATGTAATACATCAAATTAAAGATGATTTATTACACTACATCTTTCATCTGAAGCTTTTTTCTAATGTACAAGATATTTTCTAAAAACTTGATTTAAAAAAAAAAATTCTCAAAAAAAAATCAGAAAATTTTCAATATTTAAGTAATTACTAATTAACGGTCGGAGGACCTTTCCTTCTTCTTCAGGGTTCAAAGGGTCAATGAAGAGAGCATGTAACAATTTTTTCTCTTGTCTCCTTTTTCAGTTCTCGTTGGTGTTGAAGACATCCGTTTTGTATTGCCATCATCCAATGAATATGTGTACATTTTAAGTTTATCCTTGTTCAATAATAATAGTATAAATCTGAAAATAAGACTAAGATAAAAATCTAAAATATTGATATAGTATACATGATAATATAAAATATATAAGTTGACTAAAAAAAATCTATTTGTGGGAAAAACATTTAAAAATAATTTGTAGGTTTGCTCAAAGCTCTAGGAAAAATGTGTAAGAAATAATTTTTAAGAAAAAAATAAAACCGACTTCAAAAAATTAAATGCAACAAATAAAATACACTAAAGGTATAAAATAATTATTATCTTATTTAGTTACAACTAAACGACGAAATATTAACATGAAATTACTTTTTGAAGTCGGTGTCAAACAAACTATACCTTTTATGAATCGCACTCGACGGATCTTAACTTAGATACGTTTGGTGGTTACGCTCGCTTATAGGTATAGTTTGTTTGGCACCGACTTCAAAAAGTAATTTCATGTTAATATTTCGTCGTTTAGTTGTAACTAAATAAGATAATTATTTTATCTTTATGTATTTGATACTTTTTAGTTATTGTTATTTTATTTGTTGCATTTAAGTTTTTTGAAGTCAGTTTTATTTTTTTCTATAAAAATTATTTTTATTTTTCTCTTTTAGTGATGTTATTAATAGTGATCATATAATCAGAACTTGACTAAATTAATATGACACCATCCCTAAGATACCCCTTTCCAATAAAAAAGAATCATCGAAATCGGTTCATAAACAAAGAAGTTAGGCCTAAACAAACCTAACAAAAAAGGTCTAATACCTAATGAAAAAAACGGGACCAATCGGAAGCTAGACTGAACCCAATGCAAATTTTTTTTCAAAATTAGGTTCACAATTGGCGGAGATATGGTGTAACATAGTCAGAAAAAAAATCAGTCGAATAGAGAACCTCCTCCTTTTTTGAAGTCGGTTAAAAATTTAATGAAATGATTACCCTGTAATTATAAAAAAATTATTTCAGATATTTCTTTCTAAAAGTGAATCTTATGATAAATGCGATAAAGACCCATTTGGTAGCCAATATATTAATGAAATAATAAATTTGGTAATTTTCGAAAAATATGACTTGTAGAGCAATCGTTAAAAATTATTTTCAAACATGGATTTTCATAAATAAAGTGTTTTTTCTAAAATATTTTTAAAATTCTAAAATCCCTTAGAGGAAGGGTCGACGAACCAGGGTAAATTACCCTAAATGGGGTAGAAATTTTGGAGGTAGAAATATGTCTATAGTAATATATATATATATATAAATATAATTAAATAAATACAAATAGCAGGAAAATCGATTTAAGGTAGTTGTTCCGCCAAATGGGTTTTCTTAGGATTTTTTTTGAAATTTAGAAAGATTATTATTTAAATACTTCTGCATCGATTGGTGGCAAAACGAAATTTATGAACAATATAGTTCCTGAGATATTAAATTTCCAAAATAGAGTTTTTCAGACTTTTGTACATTGCACTATACGGGATAGCGGAAAATTTACATACATATTTAATTATAATTAAGAAACCCTTCTTACCATTGTTATAAAAAACTAAACTAACAATAGCTAGTACATTTTTTAAGCAAATTTTTAGTCATAGTTACAACACAGTTTCTGAAATAATAATGAATAAATAATGAAAAATGTATAATGAAAAATTTACAGTAAAAAACAAGCTGGCAACAACGCATTTATTTAATCTAAAAAGTGGGTTAACTTTAGTAATTTTTTTGACGTTTTTTCGTTTCAGCCATTGTCGCAACAGCTTTCAATCGCTTTTTAAGAACTTTTTGTTTTATAAATCTCCCTTTATAATGTACTTTATCTGAAATTTCTATGATAAAATATATATAAGCTCGGGCAATGTTTGCAGATTTGTCAAACGAGCCCGGGATTGACTTGTAGTGGTACATAAACAGCAAAAAGTTTTGGGCTTATGAATTATAAATCCTTATTTTCTGTACTATATACTCTAGCATTAACTTTTTGCTAGTATTGTCGCGAAACAACTACCTTAAAGTGTCAATAAACTAAATATATGTTTAATATTATATCGGCCATTTACATTTCATTTGTGTTGGGGGTTGTCGTAGAGCCCACAGCACACTGGTTGGTCAGGGGCCCATAATGCTGTTAAGACGGCTCTGGCGACAAGTAATTCTTAAAGAACAATCAATATTTATAATTTTTCTGTTGTAAGAGATATTTTATATATACTTACACAATTTATTAAAATATCGATTTTCTTTTTATTAGTAATTATTTATTCAAATTTTTAAGAAGTACTCCGCTAGAGATAGAGACCGCAGTGAACATTTAAGGCCAGGGCCCGATTTAGACTTGATAAGGCCCTAAGCTATTTGAGATATGGCGCCCTTTATAAGTCCAGATATTATATGTCAATGCTGATGATTTTCGGATACCTAGAGAGTTAGGCTGAAATACAATTAAGAAGTATATAGATAGTGAAATAATAAATCTTTTTAAAATCATTTTTATTCATAGCTCATAACAAACTTAAAAATACAAACTCTGGTAAAAGAAACACGTAAAAAGAAACAAAAGTTCTTTTAAAAGGGACAATTTAGAAATGTTCATTATTATTATTCCGTACGTGGGGCATTGGGACCAAGGGCGGATCCAGAATTTTTTATGGGGGGAGGGGGGAGAATGTATATAAGGTGCCCGATGTATATAAGATCTACTTTGTATTCTCGAAAGTGTGTCGCGATCGAATTGTCCAAGCGGGGGAGGGTCAGAGAAGCCCCCCCTACACACACACACATAGAACTTTATTTTCAATTTAAAAATTTAAAAAAAATAAATGTTTTTTTTTTAATTTTTTTACAAATTTCATATCTCATATTTTAAGTTCATTAAAATAAAATAAACTGCAACGGATCGTTGCTAAACCTTATCCAAATTCATTTGAAATATTAATATGTTTATTCCTTTATTATTAATCAGATTTCACTTGCTATTTGCAGTTCATGTTAACTTTAATTCAAAAATAATGATCGATTCTTATTTAACAGTCGAGGAATGACCATTCTACATTAGATTTTTGACGCTTCGATTATTATTGGTAACCATTGCTGAAGACATGGAGGAATTGACTTAAAATATAAAATAACGATCGATTCTTATCTAATACTAGAGGAATAAGCTTATTGCATTCCATTTTTGATGTTTTGACTATTAATGGCAACCTCTACTGAAAACGTGGAAGAATCGACTTAAAATCAAAAAGACTTTTGCTTTTACTAAAAACTTTATTTAACCTTTTTTGTGGTCCCCAAGGTACTTAATTAGGATATTAAATTTCATCAAAATTGGTTAAGTCATTTTCAAGATATTTAGAAAAAACTAAAAAAGTACTTAAATAAAGTACTAATGTTTGTGGACCGATATGTACCAAAAACTAATCAGCGCTTCATTTTGTTAAAATAATGGTAGGTTTTCAATTTCAATTCAATCAGTGCAACAGTGTGGAAAAAATCGTGGACGAAAAAAACGATAACACACATACATACATCCCCACGCACTTCCAAAAAAAATGGTACTTTTTGGCCTCTCGGCGAGATTCCAGGTAATTTTTGGCAAAACCGTCACGTGTTAAAATTCAATCTCATTGAATACTTCAATTTGTGACCTTAATTGAGTCCATGGGTTCCGTAGTTTTTACCTGAGGACCCTTTGAAGTCGCGCTTGCCGCCAGACCGATTACAATACTTTCCCCCATGCTTCGCATTGGATAAAGTGTAACGCTGCTAGGTAAATTCCCCGTCGATTTGGACGCCGTTTTTGGCCTCTGCGTGCGACGCACGTGTTGCACTCCCGCCAGGCACGGGCCTGTATGGGGGGGGGGGGGGGCAGAGAGGGGGGGGGGGGGGGTCGCCCTCTCTCTGCCCCCCCTGGATCTGCCCTTGATTGGGACAATAATGCTGCAAAATATTTAAGTATATATGACAATTGCTCACTCGGACAATTTTTGTGGGGGGCTATAGCTTGTGTAGCTTATACGTAAATCCTGCACTGTTTAAGGCAGATAAGCGGCATACCAGATATAGTCGACTAGGTCGGTACTAGAAAAAGAGAATAGAGAGCCCATGTGGATCGTATGGGAGAGGATAGATTGGTAAAAGTAGCAAAAGAATGTCGTCCCCACGGTGTAAGAAGCCGAGGAAGGCAAAAAAAAGATGGAAAGCGGGCCTAAATGTACATCTTGAGTAAAAATCGAATGGAACAACGTCCTTTATATGGAGAAACAGGCGTAGGCCTATTGAGAAGATTAAGAAAAAGGCCCCGCTAGCATGGCCGCAGCCAGCAGGGGATTGTTAAATAGGGTGAAGTGAAAAATAAATTTTTTTGAATTTTGATATGCCTGCCCTTAATATTTGCCTATGAGGCTTAAAACTATTCTCTGAAAATTTGGAGCCAAAATTCAAATGTCTTTAGGTTTTATTTTTTATTTAAAGTTTCAACCATATTGTGTACAGTAGGGTGGAGTGAAAAAACAAGATTTTAATTTTTTTCCAAATTTTATTTCTCTTGATATTACAATAGTTGCAAATGAACATGACAAACAATATAACAAAATCTTGGATTTTTCAGAAGTCGTCTTGAGGTTGTACAATTCACTTGAAGAACTGATGTTTAGACTCGAATTTTGGAATTTCCTTCCTGGATTGAATCTGGGTTCTAATAAAACCATCTCTGGTTTCCTGACAAACAGTTGCTAGTTTAATATGTCTTTCAACAGCCTGTGAATGACAAGGAAACTTGGCGGTATTCATTTTGAAGCCAGTTTTGATGATTTCATGCAAGTTTGATTCGTACAGCAGTAGAGTGTCTGCCGGCTCATGAATGATAGCGGTGTTACCAATTAATCATGCTGTAATGTTCCTGTGAAGAAAAATTTAATTTGAGAATGTGAAACGGGGGTATGCCACTGCTCAGAATGAATCTTTTAGCAGAGTTCATCATGAGAGTTTACGCCCCTTCTTGATTTGAAATAAAAAATCTCCCAAAAGCCACTCATGGTTCCCGACATCTACATGGAATTATCACAAAGAGCTCCGAGTTCTTATCAGAAAAATACAAAAAGGTTGTCGTTGATGCTATCCAGAGAAATGCCTAAATTGCGCACTCGGAAAACTTGATACTAGCCTTTGTTGCAAGATGAATGGCAACATATTCGTGAACTCGGACTGCGACGGATAATTAAGGCTATAGTGACATCATTCGGATCAGTGGTATACGCCCGTTTCACATTCCCAAATTAAATTTTTCTTCACAGAAATATTACAGCATGATTAATTGGTAAGACCGCTTTCATTCATGAGCCGGCAGCCACTCTAGTACTGTTCAAATCAAACTTGCATGAAATCATCAAAACTGGCTTCAAAATGAATATAGCCAAGTTTCCTTGTTATTCACAGGTCGTTGAAAGACATATTAAAATAGTTACTGAAGCTTCAACAACTGTTTGTGGCCAGGAAACCAGAGATGGTTTTATTAGAACCCAGATTCAGTCCAGGAAGGAAATTCGAGTCTAAACAACAGTTCTTCAAGTGAATTGTACAACCTCAAGACGACTTCTGAAAAATCCAAGATTTTGTTATATTGTTTGTCATGTTCATTTACAACTATTGTAATATCAAGAGAAATAAAATTTGGAAAAAAAAATTAAAATCTTGGGGTCATTCCATGTCAACTCAACACACCCATTTTACCTCACCACTTTAGATTTTCTTGAAATTTGGTACACTGATATATTGTGCTAATATGAATAAAAATACAAAATTTCAAATTTTTATCTTGAATAGTTTTTTTCATACGGCCTTGTGAAGTTTTCAAAAAATCGCAAAAAAACCACGAACAAACAATTTTGAAACTGCTCTAAAAGCTGTCTTAATTGAGTTAGAGAGGTGGGACAGGTGTCATTTTGCAGCTTTTTTTAATGCTCTTTTCAGAGACATACAACATGACATAGGTTGTAATAAAAATTTTTTTTCAAAATGTAAATCAAATTTTTCATTTTGATTTTTTCTAAAAAGTACCACTTTTAAAATTTTCAAAAAAATTCTGTAAATAGATAGTACTTTCATAAACAACTATGCAAAGTAGATATAATGATGGGATGGTAATGGGGGTCTATGTTTAAAAAAATTATTACAGACTCTTGTTTTTCATAAATACCCAGTTTTGACCAAATAATAATGATTTTAATGTAGTGAAACGACATTTTATGAAAAATCACTTTGTGTATATTAAACTATGGTTATGAAATAAACACTCTGTGCTAATTAAATAACTGTTTAATAGTAGAGATTAATAATAGTAATTTTTGTTTTTCAGAGGATGAGGAACAAAATAAGTGTTTGTTTATGACTTATCAATTGCAACGTTTCGCCACTTTTATTGCAGCTTCTTCAGGCTCTTGATAAATAAATCTCCAAACACTTTGTCATTTTTTTAAGCTCTGCCATTAATATACACACAGACACTGGAATACATCTCTATTTTGTCATCAACAACTCAAAAGCACCAATATCAAAAAATATACAATCATAACCCTTACAATTTCACTGGTAAAATTAAAAATATTTCAAAATTAGTCAAAATATTATAAAACTATTTACAATGCACAACTATATACAAAAATCAGTCAAAATATCTTAACAAATATATATACAAGCGACGGGAATTTTTTTCCTTTATAAATTAATTTATATTTGTTACTCTACGTTGGTCAAATTCAAATTGAATTGATGATTTGAATTTGACCAACGTAGAGTAACAAATATAATTAATTTATAAAGGAAAAATTTCCGTCGCTTGTATATATATTTTTTAAGATATTTTGAGTGATTTTTGTATATAGTTGTGCATTGTAAATAGATTTTATAATATTTTGACTAATTTTGAAATATTTTTAATTTTGTCAGTGAAATTGTAAAGGTTATGATTGTATAATTTTTGATATTGGTGTTTTTGAGTTGTTGATGACAAAATAGAGATGTATTCCAGTGTCTGTTGTATATTAATGGCAAAGCTTATAAAAAATGACAAAGTGTTTGGAGATTTATTTATCAAGAGCCTGAAGAAGCTGCAATAAAAGTGGCGAAACGTTGCAATTGATAAGTCATAAACAAACACTTATTTTGTTCCTCATCCTCTGAAAAACAAAAATTACATTTATAAATTATGGAACTGAATCCCAATGATGATTAATAATAGTCCTATAAATGTTTTCGTGAAAAATATGAATGCATTGTACTTTAAATTAGTCTTATAAAAATATTAGTAAAAACTAAGACAAATAAAACACCAACATTTTAAATAAAATTAAATCAATTTATGCTATGTCATGAAAAGTTAGTTAATTTACAATAAATATTGTTGTAGGCTAAATAGTTTGATAAGCACATGTTATCTGAAATAGAAATTTCCCTTGCATTGACTTGATCCAGTCTCTGCAGGTCTAGGAAGTTGGAACCTGTCTGTGGTTGTGAGCAAGTTAGAACAAATACCAGTCTGCCAAAAGCCAGGCTGTCTCCACAAGCATTCATTCAGTGACTAGAAGTCCTTGCTGACAAGTAGTGTTTTAAATGTTAGTAATGTCTTAAGTTATCAATTCCATAATGTAAAATAGTTGTTATACCTTACATAAAACAATTGATACTTTAAACTTCTGTGTTTTTTGTGTGTTTTAATAGCTAATTTAATCTATGATTAAAACTTGTAATTAAAAGGCAAAGTTTAAGACATTTTTAGAAAATATGGAAACTAGTGAAAAATGCAGTACTGTGGTAAGAGTTCAGTGTTGTAATCCATTGAAGAAAACAAATCATCGTGTTAGAGATAGAAAAAAACTGAGAAATGTCACACCTTGGATGAGAGGTTCATTTCCACAAATACTTGATGGCTCCGTGATTTGGGATCAGTGTAGAAAAGACCTAACCAAGTTAAAAAATACAGTGCCTATTAGTGATAAAAATTCTGAAAATGTAGATTCTTTCGGGTCGGAGGTGAATGTTCCAGACAAAGATCTGCTAACTATTGTAAAGGTGACCTAATGAAATAATTATTCATGTATTCACCAAACAACAAAACAATATGTTCAACTTGAATTGTAGATTTTTATAATGTCATTTTGTTATACAGGCCTAGCAATTTTGCCCGAAACCGCCATTTAAATATAGCCTAAGAAATATATATTTGATGAATTTATTATTAAAGTTATTTAACTAGCACAGAGTGTTTATTTCATAACCATAGTTTAATATACACAAAATGATTTTTCATAAAATGTCGTTTCACTACATTAAAATCATTATTATTTGGTCAAAACTGGGTATTTATGAAAAACAAAAGTCAGTAATAATTTTTTTAAACATAGACCCTATTACCATCCCATCATTATACTTTGCATAGTTGTTTATGGAAGTACTATCTATTTACAGAATTTTTTTGAAAATTTTAAAAGTGGTACTTTTTAGAAAAAATCAAAATGAAAAATTTGATTTACATTTTGAAAAAAAAATTATCACAACCTATGTCATGTTGTAAGTATGTCTCTAAAAAGAGCATTAAAAAAGCTGCAAAATGACATCTGTCCCACTCTCTAACTCAATTAAGACAGCTTTTAGAGCAGTTTCAAAATTGTTTGTTCGTGGTTTTTTTGCGATTTTTTGAAAACTTCACAAGGCCGTATAAAAAAACTATTCAAGATAAAAATGTGAAATTTTGTATTTCCATTCATATTAGCACAATCATCAGTGTACCAAATTTCAAGAAAATCTAAAGTGGTGAGGTAAAATTTTTATTTAAAGTGTGTTGATTTGGCACGGAATGACTCCTTGCTTTTTCCCTTCACCCTACTGTACAGTGTACACAATATGGTTGAAACTTTAAATAAAATGTGCAACCTCAAGACATTTGAATTTTGGCTCTAAATTTTTAGTGATTAGTTTTGAGCCCCATAGGTAACTATTAAGAGGTCAGGCATATCAAAATTCAAAAATTTTTGTTTTCACTTCGCCCTGGTGTTAAGGCAAACATCCAAATTTTACAGGTTATAAATAAAACGTTCAATAAAAATTTAATAAAAATAATACCCCCCCTCATGTATCACCAGATCACCACCTTGTCGCGATGATGGGGCTTGCGTCCTCATATGATCCGGAGGGCTATGTCGGAGCTTTTAGCTCCTGGTAGGGCCACCCAAGCCGAACAGACCAAAGGTGATGAAACAAGAGAGATACACTGGCCTTCCAAAGATGGGGGTTCATGGCCGGGCTAGCAGCCTACCATGATAAAAAGAACACTTGCTCCAAGAACCAGAAAGATGCCTCGGAACGGGGCCGTCCAAGAAAACGATGGAAAGACGCTCTGGAGTAAACGGGCTTTTAGCCTAACAATAAAAAGAAGAAGAAGGCGGTAATACTCTATTAAAAAAAGCAATCTGGGCATCAGGGGGGTCATGTATCCTATTCCTAGGAGTATACCCATACTATCCTAACTCTTGGGTGGGTAGCTACACCCCCCCCCCCCAATTGTTTTCTGGCTACAGCATTGGCCAAAATATTTTTTTAATAAAAGCAATCTGCGACCCTCTTAAGTCTATGAACCACACTGCTAGATCTTCTATGTATTCTTTAAGAGAAAAGTAAATAAAATAGAATGACAGTCATATATTAATTTATAAAAGTTTCTCATTTAACAATATATTAGCTTAAATATTTAATATATAATAGAAATGTTTACCTCCAGATTTTCTTCGATACTTTGTTTTAAAGAATTCACATTGTAAACCAGAGTGTTTTCAGTGTTATTAAGAGATGAATAATTGAAAATAATACTTTTTGAAGAGTGCAGGTCTTCGATGGAATAATGGTTGAGGAAAATGTTTGCCTATTTTCTAGAATGTATAAATATTGATTAACATTTGATTGAAAAGGGAAAATACAAATACTTACTGTTAAGCTATTCATTGTGAATTTGGTTTATTTAGATGTAAGTAAAGGAAATTTAAATAATTGTATTCTCAAGTTTATTTCTATAAATTTAAAAAACTGTCTGCAAGCAAGTGTTGCCAACTGAAAAATTAACAAAACTCTAGATTGCGCTGATATTTGAATCTAATTGATTTTAATATGAATGTTTAAATTTATCAAATGAAAAATAATATGCAAAACTTTAGACGCTGGGACATAACCCCCGTAAGGGGGTTTAAGTGCACCTGTGGGTCTTGGGCCCGAGCACCACAGGGGCCCGCGGCCCAGATGAGACATGATTTCTTAAGGGGGTATCCAGGGGTGAACCGCTATTGGAATTAGGTGTACACCGTCTTTGGAATTATTTGGAATTAATTTGGAATTCATTAGATAATCTATTGTCATCTATTGTCTTCTACTTGGAAATGAAAGTGGAAGTGGAAGTAGGTGTACACGATTTTAGGTCGCGTTTCACCCCTCGAGGGGTATGTTAGAAAAAAAATGATCGACTTTTTCCACTTCATAAAAAAACTTATACTTATGTCAGCCCGAAAAGGAGCTATACGAACCCAACCGAGCCGAACTGAATATATATTTACCGAACCGGAGTCGTTTCCACATATTCGGTTCTATTACGTGGTTTGATTTAATAAAAATATATTAAATAATATTAATAATATTTATTATATTATTATAATATTAATAATTACATTATTATTGATCTACTGCACTTTTAATTAAAAACCGATAATTATATTTTTAAATCCCCGGGTCAATATTCGTTGAGTGCTGCTCCCTGGGAGCGGTCAAATAACTAAGATAAGGGAGGAAGGAGTAGGCAGAGTGGGGGAACCGTTATGACAACGGAATTAGCGCTTGAAATAACAGACCTCAGCTTTGCTTTTAGGGAAATTAAAATATCATTAGTCCCAAATGACAAATTATTGAAAAAAAATGTAATTAATAAAGCATTTGAATCAGAAGAATTCATAAATATTAAAGAAAAGCAAATAAATAAATTATAGTTTTATACATGTATTTTATTTAAGTTTTAAATAAAAAATCACCCAACTCACTATGCTCTTCTACATCCTAATATTCCAAAGAAGCATTGGCTTGATGATGTGCATCTGGGTCGAAATGCCTATACTACATTAGTTAGACTAATGTTTAACCATGGACGCTTTCCAGCACATCTATTCAAAATAGGCATTTTTGACAGCCCGATGTGCATTTACTGCAACCTAGATGAAGGATCTGCCAACCATCTAATTTTTAATTGTACTAAATTTAAAAGAGAATCGAACAAGTTATTAAATTATTTATTTGCCTCTGGCTTGACTGCGCCTATTAATATTACGAATCTGCTAGCTTTAGAAGAGGAAGAAATTTCACATAAAGTAGGCTTCTTTTTCATCAGCTGCAAAATTGAGTTATAAAATTAGATACATAGATTTTTTCTTTCTTCAATTGTACCATCATTTTTCACTTTAAATTATAGAATCATTAATTGCGTGGCTGTATGGGCATAGTTCTCTAAATCAAAAAAAAAAAAGAAATGAAATTTTGGAGCAACATAAAATATGGGAACTAGTTGAAAAAAATAAAATGTTAAAGATATAAATCTTAAAAGGGTGATTTGATGTGATATTAAGATTTATACTCTTAGGTTTTTTATTATTTTAAAATTTATTGAGTAAATAAATAGTTAACGAGAATCCACGAGAGATTTTTAGTAACATGTCCGAGGCATCCGAAAGGTTAACCTGCTGGACGTTGCGCCTGGCCGAATTCACCTATGAGCCGGTACATAGACCAGGGAAACTCCACCAAAACGCGACCGCTCTCAGTAGAATCATCCAGCCCATAACGGCCAATGAAGCAATACCCCTTTGGAACCGTGAGACAATAAGGCGGTTACAAGCCAACGACGGGTATTGCAAAGAGCTCCAAGCGAGACCCTCAAACCCACACTCGAGCAAGACCAAGACGGGCTCTGGTTTGCAGTAGATAGCCAGGACCAGGAAGCCAGGAAGAGGCTGGTGGTACCTGGTAAACTGGTGCCCCACGTCCTCGAACATTACCACTCGACACCTTTAGCCGGTCACAGAGGGATCGACGCCACCCCCTAGAAAAATTTAGTCAATATCTCCATAACTATTTATGCTATGAGATTAATTTTATGTTTTAAAAAATCAAGAAAGCTACAGATTGAAAAAATTCAAAAAAAATTACCTTCCCATATAGCGCAGTAAATAGGGGGGTTTCAGCTTACAGTGATTTTTTTTTATGATAATGATGAGAGAAGGAGTTACACCAAAAGGGTGCAACCCCTAAAGGCCTCGGTTGGCCCCTCCATCGTGAAAAGAAGAAGAAAGAATTTTATGGGTCGAAGGTATCTGTGGATACGGGTCTTAAATAGCTGAAGGTTATAAGTCGCGGGAAAGATGGTGGCAGGGAGCGAGTTCCAGTCTCTGAAGGTCATAGGGGTAAAGAGTTGGCGAAAGCGCTTGTTCGACTTTTATCCAATTTGACAGCGAAGGGGTGCTGAGCGTTAGAAAACCGCGTGTTTCTCGTAAAGAAGGCATTAGGGGGGATAAGTGATTTCAGCTCGACTGAACAGACACCGTGATAGTATCTGTAGTACAGGGAATGGGCAGAAACGGTTCTTCGGTGAGCCAGGAGTCGAGTGAGTTTGTTAGAGCCGGGTCTCCTATTAGTTTAATTGCTCGCTTTTGAATTGCATCCAGTGTAGCAAGAGAATGCTTGGATGCACCCCTCCACAGATGAGAGCCATATTCGAGACAGGGACGAATTTGAGCCTTATACAGTATAAGAAGTTGACTGGGAGTGTAACAGCGTCTAGACCTAAATAGGAGACCAAGCTTGCGCGCTGCCGCTTTAGCAGTGGTTGAGATATGGTCATTCCATGAAAGGTCAGACCCTAGAGTTACGCCTAGCATTGAAATTTTATCCCTGAATTCTAGTGAGTTTGAGTCGTTTGAGTCGTTATGTAGGGTGCTGTCACCTGCGTAACAATGTACCGGATTGGAGGGCAAGTTTAGAAGGTCGTTGATATAGATAAGAAAAAGCGTAGGGGAGATAACCGATCCCTGAGGAACTCCAGCGTTGGTGTGGAAGGGGGATGATGATATTCCATCGATGACAACCTTAATACTACGGTCTGAAAGAAAACTTTCGAGCAACTTACAGAGTTTCGGTGCAAGGCCGACGGAGGTCAATTTGGCAAGAAGATTTTTGTGCCAGACCATATCGAAGGCTTTTGAAATGTCTAAAGCTACCGCGAGGGTTTCATTCCCGGCCTCCAGGGTTTTGTTCCAGATATGAGTTACATATGCTAGGATGTCAACAGTCGACCGAGATTGCCTGAAGCCGTATTGCCTATCGTGGATAAATTTATTTGACTCTAAGTGTCGTAGAACTTGCTCGTTGATGGCCTTTTCCATGATTTTGGATAAGACAGAAGTGATTGCTATGGGTCGATAGTTTTTTATGTTGGAAGAATCGCCTTTTTTCTTAATTGGTTGGATTCTGGCTAGTTTCCAGGCTTTCGGAAATATTCCAGAGTTATAGGAGAGATTGTATAATTTGGATAGTATAGGAGCAAGTTCAGGGGCGCATTTTTTAATGAGAATGGCAGGGATATCGTCGGGGCCAGCAGAAGAGTTGTTCTTTAGATTCCGGATGATCTTTAGAATTGCTGGTATCCTGAAAACAGTATCTGACATTATATTAGTACTGGGGGGGTATGTGGGTGGTTCAAGCCCTTTGTCGTCCAGGTTTGAGTTGGACGCGAAATATGAGGCAAAAGCTTCGGCTTTGTCGGAGGCGTCAATGGCTATCGAGTTGTCGGAGAGATTGAGAGGGGGAAATGATGAGTTTGTAAAATTTCTTTTTACATACTTATCAAGGGACCAGAATTGGTTTGAACTGCTGGGGCAAGCTGCTAGCCTGTCAGCTTTTTCTGTATGAAGGACTTCATCGCATTATCGATTGTTTTTTTACAGTGGGCGAGGGCTTTTGTGAGGAGAACGCGATTGTACTCTGATGGTGTCGAAGACGAATTATAGAAAGCATGATTTTTTTGTTTGACTGCTTCGGAGCAAGACTTATTGAACCAGGGCTTGGAGTCCTGTTTTCCAAATACCCGTTTGAAAGGGACATATAACTCGATGCCCATTTGAATCATTTCAGAGAATGCAGACTCACATTCGGTGGCATTTTTGTTTCTGAAGCAGTAATCATTCCATGGGAAAGAGCTGAAGAAGTTACGCATTTCATCCCAGTTGGCTTTAAGAAAAAGCCTTATTTCTCTGGGCTTTGGGCAGGATAGAGCGGGTTTTACTAAGTCGATATGTGATTTTATTTTAATTAAGTTGTGGTCTGAGTTACCTAGAGGTGCAGAGATACTAAAAGAGAATTGAGAAGGGGCAGATGACAGAAAGAGGTGGAGGAGATATGGGGTGTCGTTTGGTTTGTCCGGAATCATAGTGCAGGAAAAGATTTTTTTAGGATTGTTTGGTATGGTGTGGGTATGACTGATCTATAGTAAATTAAAGAGGACAAATTTTTGCGTCGATTAAATAAAATAAATGCAAAATTGATTCAGTAGTTCAATTTTTAATGGGGATCCAAAAAACAGCCCCCAGGATCACTTTTGAATTTCCCTAAAATTCTCACTTTTTTCGATTTTTTCCCATTTTGACCATGAAGGATCACGTTTTCGACACAGACGACTTTATATATTTTTAAACCAGATTAAATTTGCTACAATCTAAACAAAGTTTCATATTAATGATAACCTGTGCAGCACTGAGCTTGAATTTTTGAAAAAATGCAAACTTATCCTGAAACTTGATTTCTATCTGATTGCCTAGAAAATTTTGTTGACTTGAAAATTTTACTTAGATCACTTTTTTTTTAAACTCTTTGATTTATAGATATCTTACATTTTCTGGACAGGATATGACCCGAATCCTCAAAAGCGTCATGGAAAATGGTGGATATCTATAAATTCAAGAATTTTATCAAAATGGTTGTCCAAGTAAACGTTCAAGGCAATAAGATTTTATACAGAATGAGATAAAAATCAAGTTTCTAGGATAAGTGGTTTTCATTTAATGAAGGAAAAACTTCGATTTTTTGCAAAAAATTGCAGTTTTTCAAAACTTTAACCTCATTGCGGCACGGATTCCCATTATCCAATTAAGATGAAATTTTATTTAAATTGTAGCAAATTGAATTTAGTTTAAAAATCTATAGAGTGGCCTTTGTCGAAAACGTGGTTCTTCATGGTCAAAATGTGAAAAAATTGAAAAAAGTGGGAGCTTTGGGATAGGTATTGAAAAATGATCCGGGGGCTGTTTTTTGGATCCCCATTAAAAATCGAACTACTAGACCATCTTTGCATTTCTTTTTATTTAATCGACGCGAAATTTAGTCCTCTTTAATTTACTATAGGACTGTTATTTACAAAATATGGACCGTTTTCGAGTTATAAGCAAAAATCTGGAAAATGTCCCAAAATATCAAGGTTTTTAGGCCACCAAAAGTGGTCCTCCACACTTTCGAGGCTGCAAACCTAGATTTGGCATACACACACCATAACAAACGATCTTAGAAAAAAAATATTTTCCAGCAATTAATGTAAGCTGAACCACTTTTTGGATCCTCTATTTACTGGGCTAATAGGCACCGAGAATTCGCGAGTTTAAGGCAATGTGAATATAAATATGTCCCACGCAGTCTCACCGCAGCAAGTTACGCCTGTCGAGGAGAGAAGGCAATTGTTCTCAGTCAGCGGGCTCTGCAAAGTTTTACGCAAAAATGGAGGAGTGAAAAGATGCGAAGGATTTGCAAATCAGGTGCTTTGTCTTCGCCGCGTTCGTTCGTTAGACTTTTTCTCATTTTGGTCCTCATCTCAAACGTACTTTAACTTTTTTTTATCAATTGTTCTATAACCAAAGGTCACTTTTTATTTTAAATTTAGCTGCATCGTCAGACTTTCGACAAAATTTTTTTTTTTCGAAATTGGAGTCCTTCATTTTAAATTACAATTGCAATTATATTTCAAATTTGCCGCAAATATACCGACGGCATCAGCGCTCCCTGTCGGCAGCATTCTCTGAGCGTTGTTACAAATTAATAATATATGATTTGATAATATATTTGATTTTTTCACCTTCGTTTTTCGATTTATTTAAATCACTAGTAAATTTCTAACATCCAGCATTCAGACCTATGTCTCTTTACTCTTTTACTTATATCCTTGAAGTGGATGAAGTATTCGAGTCCTGAGGAACAGAATTCGACAACCGCTTATTATATCCCTTCTTCTTTTTTAGTTCTTTGGTCAGGGAGTGTGCTTAGAATCATAGCACAAATGTCTAATACTATATCATGGATATTTATTTTTAAAACACTCAACGTAGAAATTGTAAACATTAAACTACGTGTTATGACATTAAAATAAAAATCAATCGTAATTTAGAGTTAGAATTCGGGTTTTTTGAAACAGTGATGTCATAATTTTAATTATAATGAAGGATGTAATTAGAAATTTGCTTCTTTCACTTATTTTTATTTTAATCAAGTGATTATACAATGTAACTACTCTCGAATCATAAAATCTGTTTGGGAGAAATCACCAGATGGAAAAAGACCAAGAGGAAGACCTCGAATGAGATGGCAGGATAACATCAAAAGAGACCTGGAATCTAAAATAAAATATGGAAACGGCAGCCCAGGATAGGACTATATGGAGGAGGATCATCCGTGAGGCCAAGACCCACGAAGGGTTGTAGGGCCCAGGACTAAGTAAAAGTAAGTGATTAATAGATCAAAATATTTTAAGGGCTTGCGCCATTACCAATTCACAGAATCGACTGAAGAAGAGGTGGCACAAGCCCTCGGAATATTTAGATCTATTAATCACTAGATTAAAATGACAAAAATAAGGAAAAAAAGCAAATTTTTAATTGCATCTGTCATTATAAATAAAAACATCCAGTACGCACGATGAGTACTTAATAATTTTAGGAAACATGCCTAGCCTAATACATTAAATTTAATAGTGATGGTTAGTTAGCATTTTAAATTTCTTGTTAAAAAAATAACTGAAAATGTTTTGTTTATAGCACATTCCCAGACTTATTATTTGTATATTATTCCTTTTCCTTCCTTTCCTGACGAGAACGTTCATCGCCTTCCCGTTTGGCTCTCGTTGAACTATGAAATATATATATTTTATATCTCATAGACCAAGAATGAACAAATATTTATGTCTATACCTTTTTTTCTTTTAAACGAATTTAAAAGGTTTTTCATTATTGAAAAAACATTTTAAGCAATACCTGTGTATTTAATCATGAATTTTTTTATACATACTTTGATTAATATTTCGGCATATACAGCTTCACTTGTTTATAAATCAATAATACTGCCACATTTCATGTACTGCCCAACAGTTCTATACCTATATGTTTTGTAAAACGGATATTGAACGGATGCAAAAACTCCAGAATAAAGCCATGAGAATTATATTAAAGTGCAATAGGTACACCAGGATAAAATAAATGCTTGACACATTGGAGTGGCTTAATATAAATAATGGTATACAAATGCAAGTTTTGATATTTGTTTAGAAAATCATAAACCAACTTGCACCTCAATATCTAATAGATAAATGAAATGAAATGAAACCAATACATTCCCATGGAACAAGACAACAGGGAGAATTCTACTTGAGTACAGTAAACAAGGGAAGCATCATGAACAGCGTATTCTATAAGGAGTTAACTTACTCGAATACATCAAAAAATGTAAAACTTTATCGGCATTTAAAAAAGAAGTGAGGCTATCGCTAGTATCAGAGCAATAATTACGTGTGATATGTTATATATATATATATATGTTGTTACTGTTATTGTTATTTTTGTTATATTCGTTTTCTCATAATATCAAGATTGTGATTTTTGTTTTTTTATGTAGGATTAATTTGTACTTTTGTTATTATTATTATTATTGTTTATATGTACATGTGTTTATTTGTTTATTGTCATGTATGGTGTGTTATACATTTATATGTTTATTATAAATTGTTATATTTTAGAATGTATTGATTATCTTTATATTTTGTATCTCAAAATTGAATGTATTATTTAAAAACAAATTACATATATTTGTTTAATTATATGATGTACCTATAGCTAAAATAGCTAATAAAGAATTATTATTATAAATATTATAATCTTGTAAAGAACTGATGTGTGTTTAATAATATATATATATATATATATATATATATATATATATATATATATATATATATATATATAGCCTTGTCTTAGCCACTTTAACTCAAAATCTAACTTTTCCAAATGTTTCAGAATAAGTTTTGTTAAACACAGTCTGGTTTAAGCGCTAGGTTAAAAAAAATCAACAAAGAATTATTCAATTTAATATTTATTTTGATTGATGTTAGTCGACAATTTTTATAAAAACTACATACGCTTAGGCAGAGGCGTGTGCGATAAATCATAAATCTTATACATCAATATAGGAATAACATAGGCCAATATGTAAAAGAGTTAGGTAACAATTTTAATTTATTGAATGGGTAAAATTGTATTTTGATTTCCCTTACGGTGCCGCCTGATGCGCCCACCTCTCTGCTTTTAATAATAGAGTATTTTTTTTAATTTGAAGGGGGCTCTGAACAGATACATGTTTGTTTTTGGATTCTGACTGTACTTTTGTAAATTAATATCAAGAATGTTCTTATAATTGTAGAAGCCCTGAAGAAGTCGGCAAAGTCGACGAAACGTTGGTGGATAAATAAAAAAGTCACACATAAAAAACTTGTCCTTATTTTCCCAATATAAACTTTCAAATTATATAATAAATTACTATGTAATTAATCATACAGGCAGTGATTGTTTATTTATTCTCCTATTGTTGTAATTTTAAGTGTTATTGTTATTTTCGTATGTCAGTCTTTTTAAGTTAATAAAACCCAAATTAAAGATTGTTTTTATATAATTCTTTACAATCTAAACGTTCATGTAAAAATCCAGCTTATCTTGAAGATTATAAAATATAATTTTGGAGTAGGAGAGTAGTATAATTAAAATTAATTACTATATGTTGAAAAAATTAATACCGACATCGAATCGATCTCCATGTGGTCTACCGTGAACGGATTGATGCTCAACCCCGCGAAGACACAGGCGATTGTATTATCCTCCCGTGATCAGGGAGTGATTCCTGCGGTGAATGTCTGTGGCACAGACATCCCCTACTCCGAACATGTCAGAGATCTTGGCATAATCATTAACTCTATGATTGACATGGAGTGACCATGTTAGTCTGATCTGTAAAAGAGTATACGGTTCGTTGTATCCTCTCCGAAAAATGGCCCACGCAACACCTGTCTGGCTGCGCCGTAGACTTGTTCTCGTATTATTATTACCCCACTTCTTGAATGGAGAGTGTCGTCTACTACGGCCTCGACAGCGTTTCTCTCCACAGGTTATCGGTGGCACTTAATTCGTGCATAAGAATACATCTACGACCTGGGCCATATGGATCATGTTTCTGAGAAAGCAGTAGAGGTATTAGGCTTCAGCCTTCCTAACTATCTAAAGTTTAGGTACCTGAGGTTTGTCCATAGGGTCCTTATATCAGGGTCTCCCTCCTACCTGGCGGAACTACTTACCCCTGGTCCTTCAATAAGATCAAGAGCTCCTGGTATGCTCAGCGACACCAGACTGCCCTCAGATCGAGGTCATTTGAGATCACAGCCCCACGACTGTGGAACTCAATGCCCTCTGCCCTAAGACAACCATCCTCTGCTGCCCGCTTTCTGCGTGGACTCACTGAAGCCCTATCATGCTAATGCTATAGCCTTTAACTTATATTTTATATTGTGTTATTTATATTTTGTAATATACTTATACTTTGTATTTCTATTTTGTATTTTTATATTTTGTATTTTTTTACGTTTTGTTCTGTTTCTTGTATTTTTGTATCTAATTTATATCTCATTTTTCTTTATATTGTTAATCTCTATATTTGTCAGTTTCTTTTTTCTTTTTTTGATTGTACTACTATAAGGGTCTACTCTGACCTATGTACAT
>JALMQS010000188.1:0-55834 GCA_024734495.1 Forficula auricularia
ATGGGAAACTCACATCGCTGAGGGCACAGGTGATAATTGAGATAGAGACTTGAAAATATGGGGATATTTTTTTTTATATATTTCGAACCATATGAGCCCTTGTCAGCGTAAAAATTCGAAAATACCCAAAATAAGGACCACCCTAGTATATATAATATAGATTAAGGCCCTGCTCACAGATGGGGATACTCAAATCTCGGATACTCGGCGACTGAGCTAAAGAGACTCGAAATGTAGTTGACCGTCATGCTCAGACGTCCGCTACTAAAGTTGCGAGTTTAATATTCTATTCTATTAAATTCTTGTTCACTCATCGTTCTTTATTGAAGGAATCCAAGCAACTGAGCGACTCGGCGACTAGACATGCCAGTCGCCGAGTAGCGACGTTGATGAGTGTCGCCGTGTGATTACACATGGCGCGTTTCTTAGTAGCCGAGTATCTAAGTCAGTGTTCCGCAAAGTGTGTGCTGCGGCACACTAGTGTACCGTGGTCATTAGTTGGTGGGCCGAGAAAAATATCAAGTTTTGTGAAGATAATGCACCTACCCATAGCTGAGAGTTATGCGAATAGCAAGAGATGAGAGCAGCCTTAATAACGATTGATCCAAATTTTATCTGTCGCCTCTGCTCAGTTTAAGCAGGCTCACATTTCTCATTAAACATCTTTTTTTTTTTTTTTTTTTTTTTTTTAATGCAATCGAATGCAAGAAGGGGTGCACCAGTAAAGATGTAGCCCCTATGGATCTCGAAAGGCCCTTGCATTACCGAAGAGAAGGGAAAGTTGATTAAGTGAGAGGGTGTAGACGTAGGTGTCTATGCACCCTGGTTTTGAAGGTTTGAAGATCATAGGTGCTGGGAAAGATAGAGGCTGGGAGAGAGTTCCAGTTCCTTGAAGTCATGGGGATATATGTATTCGCGAATGAAGTGGTCCGGCACTTTTCCAATTTGACCGCGAAAGAGTGTTGGGAGTCGGCAAAACGTGTGCTGCGTGCAAAGCATGCTTTGGGGGGAATTATTGATTTCATCTCATCAGAGCACCTGCCGTGATAGTATCTATAGAAAAGGGAAAGGGCAGAGACATCTCTTCGATGAGCCAGCGAGTCGAGGAGTCGGTGAGGTAGAATCGTCAATTAGCCTTTTCATTTATATTGATTTTAATAATAAAGAGTCTTTTTTCTAGAGGTTCACAAGTTTAGAATTAAAATAAATCAAAGAAAAATATTTTTAATATCAATGAAACTGAATTTATTGGAAAGATAATTTTATGCCATTAATATATGAATATGATTTCGGCCATGTGGCCTCGGCTAGCTGCATAGATGATGCAATCTGGATTTCAATATTCACACACTTTTCGCAGCAATTGCGGCCGTATTTCGCCAATAATTCGCCGAATATCGTATTCCAAGGGTTCAATCGTCTTTTGGGATATGTTAAGTCACTTGTCTACGCCGATAAACCAGAGACGACACTTGGAACACAACATTCGGCGAATTATTAGCGAAATACGGCCGCAATTGCTGCGAAAAGTGTATGAAAATTGGAAATCCAGATTGCGCCATCTACGCGCCAGCCGCGGCGGCCACATGGCCGAAATCATATTCAAACATTAATGGCATAAAATTATCTTTCCAATAAAGCCAGTTTCATTGATATTAAAAATATTTTTCTTTGTTTTATTTTAATTTAAAGTTGTGAACCTCTAGAAAAAACACCCTTTATTAAATAAACATTTGTTTTATTTTTTTGGTGTACCTCTAAAATTTCCTGATTTGGTAGGTGTGCCTTGAACACAAAAAGTTTGCGGAACACTGATCTAAGTCGCTCCGAGATTGGAGTATCCTGTCTGAGCAGTGCCCAAGTTTCAATTTTCTAGCTCAAACCTTTCGTTGAAAAAAAATTGCTAAACTACTTAAATTTGCTCAACGTGTACCGAGACTTGAAAAAGTGTAAACTTTTTCCTCCAATTTCTAATTTTTTTATTCTTCAATAAAAATATTCTCCTTGAAAACTGGTGTTGTATTTATAGCTATATGATATTGATTAAATGCTACTACTAATGTATTCGGGCGTAATGAAATTTTCCTTCAAATTGATAAATGAGATTTCCGGAGATTTCTAATAACATTTACTTTTGATTATAATCACAAATTCAATTTCGAAATTATTTATTTAATGAAAAGATAAAGCTTCTAAAAATAGATTAAATAACATTTTTGACAAGGACAGAAGCTGGCAACCAATAGCGTAAATTTTATCTTTTTAACCTGCCCACCGAGCTATGCTCGGTAACTTTTTGCTTCAGTTAAAGGCTATATATTAATATTGTTATTAATTCCTCGCCCGCACCCCCAGGCCGGCCCACGAAACCCCTCACCTCGCTCACCCCAGAACCCTCTCCACTGCACCCCCCATATCCACCCCCACCGTCATCCTTACCCACGCATCCCGCCCCCGCAACCAGATTTTGCATTTCTAGCCATCTAGTGGCTCAGAGATTACCATATGTGTATATATGGTAGGTATATAAATAAATACTGTATAATTATTTTTTTTAATTAAATAAAAACTTATCGAGTTTGTGGGATTTAAAACTCGATTTTTAATCAATTAAATTGCCTAACTTTTAATATATATAATAATAATTGTAATGATCTATTAGTGGAATTTAAAATTAAAAAAACAATTAATAATTAAAAGGAAATTGAATAAAAATGTAAATATACATTTTTATTGAGACAACCACCTGTGAATAATTATTTCAATTAACAAAAAACCCATCAAAAACAACTTAGCCGAAGATGAGACCGTGACAGATCGAATGTCCAACAAACCCTCCTAACCCGTGAATTTCATCCAAATCGTTAGAGCCGTTTTCGAGAACCCGATTGGATAAATATATATATACAAGAATTGCTCTTTTAATATAATCAGATTATCAGTCTGTGGGATTCCCAATTGTTATTTTTTGAATTAATTGTTGAAAATGTAATTTCCCTGAATATATAAAATATACAAGAGACAACATAGGCTGTGAAATGAAAGAAATTTAATAAAAGTCAATTCGTTTAAAAATACAGCCATTTTCTTATTTTTTGAGGGAAACATGAATGTACCTAAACGGATGTCAAAAATCGTCAAAAACAAAATCACTAGCAAGAGGGCCGCCGAATATATATATATACAAGATTTGCTCATTTAATAATATAAAGATAAGATAGGATATTTTTTTTTATTATTAATAAATACCTCACTATTAGGTAGGTAGGTAGGTATATATATTTTGGAAAATTACATTTTTATTCTCTTTTTTGAGGTAGAAATATATTAATCACAAAAAATAGAATTGAAAATTTATCTATAACTTAAAAAAAAAGAGAATATAAATTTGTAATTCAAAAAAAGATCTTAGAAATTATTTTTTTTTATCTACTTAGGTATATTATGTTTTTGTTTTTATTTTATTTTTTTTTTTAATCAGATCAAATTGGTTAAAATTAACAAAAACATAAACCAAAATTAGGGTAGGTATGTAATATTATTTGTTAATATATTATTAATTCTAGAAAAATATTGAATAAAGACAATTTTACCTTTTCCAAGATGTTCTTCACTCATGATGCTTATAAAACAAAATCTGATGAATAGATTTAACTTTCAAGATTTATATAGGTATATATATAGCAATGATATGGTGTATCAGAGGAAAATGACTGTCAATTTTTTTTTTAAATAAATATATCAGGTTTGATATTGAGCGGTAATGTGGTTCTTATGTTGCTGCTGTGACTTGCAGATTGAAGATTGCAGATGCTTGCACAAATCCGTCTCGACTGGGCGGAGGCTCTGGAAGGTCGTCGTCGTCGTCAGCGACACTCACTGTGTGAGTGCGCATTTCCTATTTAACAACCCCGCTTGCCCCCCGGACTCCTTGCCTATTGTCCCTTTTCCCGTGGTTCTTAACCTTTTATTAGTCGCGGCCCCCTTAAAATCCTAAAATATTTTCCTGTTCAGTACCCCCCCCCTCCTCCCCCGTCATTAGGTAACATACTCGTACAACAACAAAAACTCAAATGTATCATCATCATTGACTATACAGTCCTAAGACTGGTTTGATGCAACCACCTGTCTCCACTCGGCTCTGTCCCCCGCCAGCTGTTTGACCTCTCTAAATGTCTCGCATCCCATATCCCCAATTATTTGGTTGAAATATTCTGATCTGGGCCTTCCCCTTTTCTTTCCCACCTCCCCCTCCAAGATATCCCTAAGCAGTCCCCATGTCAGTGTGTGCCCCATCATCTGACCTCTTCTTTTCTTCAGACTCTTCCACAAGGTTCTTCTTTCTCCGATTCGTCCAAGAACTTCTTCATTTGTAATTTTATCCATCCATTTGATATTCATCATTCTTCTGTAACACCACATTTCGAAAGCCTCTAATCTCTTTTTCTCCGGTTCTCTAATTGTCCAGGTTTCACACCCGTACATGGCTATGCTCCATACATATGTCTTCAATAGCAACTTCCTGTTTCCTAAGCTGATTGAGGAGGAGCATAGTAGTTTGTTTTGAATTAAACCCCATTTTGGCTTGGGCAATTCTTGATTTAATTTCGTTTTGGGTCATTCCATGTCAACTCAACACACCCATTTTACCTCACCAATTTAGATTTTCTTGAAATTTGGTACACTGATATGCTGTGCTAATATAAATAAAAATACAAAATTTCATATTTTTATCTTGAATAGTTTTTTTTATATGGCCTTGTGAAATTTTCAAAAAATCGCAAAAAAAAACCACGAACAAACAATTTTGAAACTGCTCTAAAAGCTGTCTTAATTGAGTTAGAGAGGTGGGACGGGTGTCATTTCGCAGCTTTTTTAATGCTCTTTTCAAGAGACATATAACATGACATAGGTTGTAATAAATTTTTTTTTCAAAATGTAAATCAAATTTTTGATTTTGATTTTTCTAAAAAGTACCACTTAAAATTTTCAAAAAAAAAATTCTGTAAATAGATAGTACTTTCATAAACTACTATGCAAAGTATAATGATGGGATGGTACTTAATGGGGTCTATGTTTAAAAATTATTACTGACTCTTGTTTTTACTTAAATACCCAGTTTTGACCAAATAATAATGATTTTAATATAGTGAAACGACATTTTATGAAAAATCACTTTGTGTATATTAAACTATGGTTATGAAATAAACACTCTGTGCTAATTAAATAACTGTTTAATAGTAGAGATTAATGATAGTCCTATAAATGATTTCGTGAAAAATATGAATGCATTGTACTTTAAATTAGTCTTATAAAAATATTAGTAAAAACTAAGACAAATAAAATACCAACATTTTAAATAAAATTAAATCATTTTATGCTATGTCATGAAAAGTTAGTTAATTTACAATAAATATTGTTGTAGGCTAAATAGTTTGATAAGCACATGTTATCTGAAATAGAAATTTCCCTTGCATTCACTTGATCCAGTCTCTGCAGGTCTAACAAGTTGGAACCTGTCTGTGGTTGTGAGCAAGTTAAAACAAATACCAGTCTGCCAAAAGCCAGGCTGTCTCCACAAGCATTCATTCAGTGACTAGAGTCCTTGCTGACAAGTAGTGTTTTAAATGTTAGTAATGTCTTAAGTTATCAATTCCATAATGTAAAATAGTTGTTATACCTTACATAAAACAATTGATACTTTAAACTTCTGTGTTTTTTTGTGTGTTTTAATAGCTAATTTAATCTATGATTAAAACTTATAATTAAAAAGCAAAGTTTAAGACATTTTTAGTAAATATGGTAACTAGTGAAAAATGCAGTACTGTGGTAAGAGTTCAGTGTTGTAATCCATTGAAGAAAACAAATCATCGTGTTAGAGATAATAAAAACTGAAAAATGTCACACCTTGGATGACAGGTTCATTTCCACAAATACTTGATGGCTCCGTGATTTGTGATCAGTGTAGAAAAGACCCTAACCAAGTTAAAAAATACAGTGCCTATTAGTGATAAAAATTCTGAAAATGAAGATTCTTCCTGGTCGGAGGTGAATGTTCCAGACAAAGATCTGCTAACTATTGTAAAGCTGACCTAATTAAATAATTATTCATGTATTCACCAAACAACAAAACAATATGTTTAACTTGAATTGCAGATTTTTATAATGTCATTTTGTTATACAGGCCTAGCAATTTTACGAAACCGCCATTTAAATTTTCATGAATTTATTATTAAACAGTTATTTAACTAGCACAGAGTGTTTATTTCATAAACATAGTTTAATATACACAAAGTGATTTTACATAAAATGTCGTTTCACTACATTAAAATCATTATTATTTGGTCAAAACTTATATATATTTATGAAAAACAAGAGTCACTAATAATTTTTCAAACATAGACCCCATTACCATCCCATCATTATACTTTGCATAGTAGTTTATGAAAGAACTATCTATTTACAGAATTTTTTGAAAATTTTAAAATGGTACTTTTTAGAAAAAAATCAAAATAAAAAATTTGATTTACATTTTGAAAAAAAAAAATATTACAACCTATGTCATGTTGTATGTCTCTGAAAAGAGCATTAAAAAAGCTGCAAAATGACACCTGACCCACCTCTATAACTCAATTAAGACAGCTTTTAGAACAGTTTCAAAATTATTTGTTCGTGGTTTTTTTTGCGATTTTTTGAAAACTTCACAAGGCCGTATAAAAAAAACTATTCAAGATAAAAAATTTGAAATTTTTTATTTTCATTCATATTAGCACAATATATCAGTGTACCAAATTTCAAGAAAATCTAAAGTGGTGAGGTAAAATTTTTATTTAAAGTGTTGATTTGGCACGGAATAACTCGAATTCCTTAACTCCTTCTAGGTTTTCTTGGTTAATTTTGATGCATTCCTGTCTCGTTTGTTCTTTTTTTGTACATACTAGGACCTTGGTTTTATTCTTGTTTATTTTCATTTTGATTTCTTCTATTTCTATTAGGATTTGGTTAATTCCATTCAGGGCGTCCTCTAATTCTTTGTTATTGCTTCCTAAAAGGGCAATGTCATCGGCAAATCTTAACATAGCGATCTTTTGACCTTGGATTTCGATAACTGTATCAAGTTTGTCTTTGAATTCTTTTATCGCTTCTTCTATGTATAAGTTGAAAATCATGGGTGACAGCACACACCCTTGTCTTACACCTTTTTTTATTTTGGCTTCTCTTTGCTCATCTCCAATATTTATTATTGCCGTCTGGTTTTGGTATAGATTGTAGATTAGTCTTCTCTCCCTAAATTTCAAATGTAACAATAATTTATAAATAAATCAAGCAGCAGAACTTAATATAACATTTATATATGGTATGTATATTTTATAACGTAGAGGGTGCAGCAAGCGCAAGCAAATAGCTAAAGGCCGGTTCACACGGGGCTTTTTCTGCTTCTTGCTCCTAACTTGTTCGCCCTATTTGCAATTTGAAGCTAGTTCAATCAGGCTGATTTTTCGCCTGTTGGGTTCACACGAAGCTTTTTCAGAAAATTTTCAAGTTCGCCGGCTAGGTTGAGCGCGTATTCTTTGAGCCAAACAGCTGGTCTATCATCTTTCAGTTTCGGCTCAGATGCAAACAAAAATGGCTGACAATAATATTATTGCAGAAATTATCAATCGCAGACGAATTTGGAAGGCATTCTCTTTATTCATTGAAGTAAAGAGTTAAACAGTGAGAAACAAAATATCAGCTGTTCTGTGATATCAGCTTATGTATTTGGCCAATGGCCATGTCACCCACGTGATAAAATAATGCTTTGCAATTGGCTGGCCACTGTCACGTTCAAGTAGCTGAACTTTTTTTTAGAACATGCCCTATCTTTTGAATCAAGCAAGCATGCTACTATGACAGCCCGGAGTGACGTCATTTCGACTCCCTCCATGCCTCCAAATTGCAAATAAGCCGAAGAAGTTAGGAACAAGAGAAAAAGCTCCTTGTGAACCGGCCTTAACATTTATATATGGTATGTATATTGCAGCAAGTGCAAGCAAATAGCTAACTTCACACATATCTTGTTATATTAAACGAGCAATTCTTGTATATATGCTCATTGATGTTTCCGTGGATGGGTTTTATGTCATTAGAGATTTTTCGGGTTTCTCCGCGTGGGTTTGAGAGTTTCTCTCGACGTTTCGGCTCTCCTTTTGGAGCCATTTTCAAGAGAGGGAGTGGGTGGTCTACGTGGTCTTAGCCTCGTTGTCCAGGGTTCGTTTTGGGTTGTCTCTTCAGAGTGAATTTCTTCATTCGGAAGACTGGGTGGATTGGGAGGTTTAGGAGGTTTTGTGGTTGAGGGTGGATTACTTACGGTGTGGCGGCTGACGTCTTGGCTATCACTGCTTCGAGAACACTGGGCACTGTCGATATGATCACTGTCAATGTTTCGAAAACACTGGGCACTGTCGATATGATCACTGTCACTGTTTCGAGAACACGGGGCACTGTTGACACGTTCAGTGTCATTGCTCGTGAAAATTTTCTTTACTTTATTTAAAATGTTTCACCAAGAACATACCCTTTACGAAAACAAAATTTATAATAATATTTAATACAATCGGTAATATACATACACCATTATAACCAAATACGCTAAATTCATGAGACTTCTGTTGCTGAATACACTCCACTAATTTGTCTATTCAATTGCGTTACTTAAAGCTATTCGCATGGAAGTGTATTCGGAGTCGATTACGTTGCTTCGTTTTAGTATTGGCCGAGGGGTGAACCGCGATCTAATATCGTGTATACCTACTTCCACTTCCACTTTCATTTCTAAGTAGAAGGACAATAGATGTAGGAGCAATATCTAACGAATTCCAAAATAATTGCACATAATTCCAAAGACGTGTACACCTAATTCCAATCGCGGTTCACCCCTCGGTATTGTGGAAAATTCCTTTTAGCACAGATATGTGGAAACAAAAGGCAATAAATGTTGAACAGGTGTGGATATTCCTTCCGAATATCTACCTATCCAAAAATTGCACCAAACTTTTTTTCTTGAAAAGGGAATTCAAACTTAAATCCTTTATCAATTCAATCAGTGTCATCGTGGGTTGGTGATAAATTTGTATTATCCCAGTTATTATAGGGATCTCGAATACGCAATTTTATCCAATCAATTTCATTATTTGTCAAATTTTTCAATTAATTTTTAGAGATGACATTGAATTAAATAATTTTATATGTTCTTTATCAAATTCACAATTATCTGTAATCATTTGCGAATCATTTGGAAAAGATTCTATTGTATTCTTCGACGTTTCATTTTCATCGCCTCTATTTTATCTCGCATGGAAAAAATGTTGTGTTGATTTCCTTCCATAGCTAAATTTAGTTGGTTTAGAATGGTGAAGATGTCTGCCAAGTAAGAAAGATTTGCAATCCAAATATTGTCGTTGAAATAAAAGACCAATTTTTTTTTTTAACATTTAGTTTTTTTTTTTATTTATTTTTTAATTTGTAAAGATATAAAAACTTAAAAAATTCTAATATTTTCGCGGCCCCCCGGTTAAGAATCGAAGCCTTAGCCAGCTTATCAACACTCGTACTCTATCGATATCAGAAATTGGAGGAAAAGTGGAACTTTTTTAAAATTCACTGCGCTGTTTGCAGTTCGGTGAATAAATAATTTTGAATAATATCAAAATCTGATACTTCAATTTAATATTTTCTTACCAGAGTCAAAAGGTCCTTCTTAGACAGGGCCGCGCCAAGACATTCAGCCGCCCGTGTGGGAAGCTTTAAAAAGCTCTGACTTGTATTTGTCATCCTTGCAAAGCCTTAGCTCTAAAAAGAGATTCTATTCGCACCTTTTAAGACATTTTCCTCGATTAGATTCTAATGAAAGATTCGCTCACCCTCAGATTTATTAAATATTAAAAAGAAAACTTATTTACGCTAAAGACGTCCTTAAAAGGAATTAATAATAAACTTAAGGACGTTCCCGAAAAATCAAACTTTTTAAAACTTTGAATACACATATTTGTAAATATCCTTTATAGGTAGAAATTTTTTTCAGTAGTTCTTGCGGTGCTAAATTTGTAAATATTAACCAGTGAAATTTGCATATTTAACACGCAAACCTTATCCCGATTGATGTTAAGGAGGTTCTTTCGCGACAATCCACACAAAAAGTTTTAGCCTCGTAACCACTCTATAAATAGGAACGGAATTGAAATTTTAGGGTATTTTTTTTTAACCTGACTGTCCACTCACACTACGAAATCTCTATATAGATACACACATACTTGCCGGTCGTTTCCAAGCCATTGTGCTTATATCCTCCCCACTCAAAATAATCGCCCAAATAGGCTTGTTTTTTTTTTTGTTTTTTTTATCAAAACTACGTGGTAAATAATTTCAATTTTTTTTTAAGTTACTCCGAATATATTATTCTAACAAATATTAGTTTTTCATCAAGATGGTGAAAGTCCTTCAATGAAAAAAAATAAATAATGATCATATCCCCAGCCTTTCCCTATCTACCCTATGTTAAAAATGTCATTTTTAATTAAATTAGGTTGGAGTTGGTGGTGTTTCACTCCTTGTGAAACACCACCAGCTCCAACCTAATTTTATTTTAACAATGTTTCACTATAAACCAACACGGCGTTCCCTAAATTTCATTTTTAATTGCAATTATTTCATGTTTGGTGTGGTAAATCGTTTTCAAATTTTAACAGTATGTGTATTATGCTTTTAATGACTTATATTCCAAGTTTCAAAAACTTCTTGAATTTTTGCATTTGTGAAAGAACTACCTTAAAGGGACTGTTTCATTAAATAACAATAATAATTTTGAAGATCATAACTGAAGATATAACATATTTATTTCTGTTAAAATAATTGTAACAAGCGGTATTCGGTTTGTTATGAAAAATAAGGTGACCAACTATTTTTTGTTCAAAAAGAGTACACTTTTATATTTCATAGGTGAAAAAAAGAAGAAAAAAACGATAAAAACTTTATTTTCTTTTAAAAACATATTTTTCTTCGGAGTGGATTTTTTTGCTAAATGAGGATGTTCGTCTAATAATGTAGCCACATCCGAACAACTTTCATTTTGCATATTAAATTTGAATGTTAAGACGGCAGATAATGTTTTTACAGAAAGTTGCGACTTCTCACTGCTCCAATAATCATTCCCTAGTGAAAATACCCTTTCAACAGCAGCATTAGTGCCTGGACAACATAAGGAAATTTCTATTAAAACTTTTAAATTTTCATGTGGGATATGTTCTACTCTAAAATGCCGAAAGATTTCTACCCATCTTTTGTCAAGTTCTATTTTCTCATCGTTCCATTTCTTCAATTTTTCTTCATTTAAATATAAATTTACTCTTCGAATTTCTTCAAAGAAAAATTGTCATTAATAACAATATCTTTTACTTCCTTCATTACAAATTCGACTGCTGAAGAAACTTCTTTCCATTCAATTTTACTATTTAGAAGGGTCCATTTGAAACAATTTAATGCTCTAAAGTTCACTATCCATTCTTCGATATATTTATTCATAGCAAATTTTATAAAAAATTTAACTTCTTTTAAAAATTCATTTTTTATTCCGGGATTGGAATCTTCCAAAACGGTCAGTTTATTCTTTAGAATTAGTGATAAAAATCACATCTTGATTTACATTGCAGTATGAAATCGTTTAATATAATACAAACTTCTGCTGCTGAAATTTTATCTCCTTCAATTTGTGGTGTAATTTTATGAGACAACGACGCCTGACTGTGAATAAAATAAAGCATAGGTTCTGACATATCGTTTTGAAAGAATTTCTTCAAAATTGTAGGACATTTGTCAAGGCTTAAAAAAATATGAACGTAGTGGATCATATAACTGCAAAACGCGTTCTAAGGCTGGAGTTAAAGCAAGCCATCTGACTTTGGAATAACCAAGCAGTTTTTTGTATTGAACACCAGCCTCTTCACAAAATTCTTTCAAACTTGCTACCCATACTGTAAACCGATTGAAATATAAATATATATTTGTAATAATTACTTCCACAGAACGCTACATAAGAAAAACGTGTCTTAAGCAGAGTAAGAATGAAATTAATGTTGCCAGATCCGAGAAACGACACAATGAAAATATTTTTGCCTTTCTGCGAGAGTAGGCGAAAGAGCACACTGCATCTCAACTATTTTCGGGACGTCTTTAAATATAAAATAAATTGTTCATTTATAGATTTATAGCTACCATATATTATAAATACATCACTTTAAAAACTCAATAAAATGTTTCAAAAAATGATGTTTTTTTTCATTTTTGAAACTGAAGTTCTTAAGCTTCTTCTTCTAATTTTGCAGTGAAAAATGGATTTGATCTTTTATGACGTAACGGCCTTCGTGAATGTTTCTTCAATTCACTTGCCATATTTTTTTCTAAATTGATACATTCCAATTAAAAAAATAATCTGACGTGTTCTGATGTGGCCATCCACTTGACTTTACCATACAACCTGGCCCCTCTCCTTATATTTAATATTTAATAAAATTATTTATAATCATGTAAGGTAGGGGGGTTAGTTTTTGCATTTTTAGATTACTTTGGGCCCACTGATTATGTATACAAAATTTGGTTGAGTTTGGTACAAGGGCCTAGATTTTCATTTTTTGGACCCCATTTTGGGCGGTTAATTTTTGCATTTTTAGACTTTTGGTATCCCAATAATTATGTATACAAAATTTCGTTGAGTTTGGTAAATGGTCAAGATTTTCATTTTTTGACTCTACACCCATTTTGGGCGGTTAATTTTTGCATTTTTAGATTTCTCGGGTCCCACTGATTGTGTATACAAAATTTGGTTGAGTTTGCTCAAATGGCCTAGATTTTTAATTTTTAACCCACCTCCACCCCCCTTAATTTTGGGTCGATATGCACCGAAATCTAATCAGCTCTTAATCTCAATGGACCAAAACTACGTGTGAAATTTGGTTTCGATATTGAGACTAGTTTTTGGCTAGCTCGTCAACAAAAATTTGGTAACGCACGGACTAACTAACTAACTAACAACCAGACAGACTAACAGACATTTTGCAAAACAATTATTATCTCTAAAAATATAATTTTTTTGATGTTTACTTATTAGGGCTTTTTTGTAGACCGAAATGCCATGGTTTCGCTCAATTTTTTTAATCAAAATAGTTTCAGCCGTTTTTGAGATATTTCGAAAAAAAAGAAGGAAAAAAAACACTTTTTTCATGCACGATTACAATACTTGACCTTACCCTGTATGGTAAAGTAATAATCACCATTTGTATTACAAAATAGATTTTTTTTATCTTAAGTCAAATGAATCTTGATTCTATTCACTAAAGTTTTTATTATAATACAGTGGCGTATAACTAGGAATTACGAGGCTATGAATCAAAATTTGTCAATTCTATAATAATAAAAAAGTTAGTTGATCTCTAATCGGATTATCGAAATTGAAACCTTGTGGAGGCTAATCAGCTGGTCGGCTGCCCCACATAAGAAAACTTCCTAACTACGCCAATGGTTATTACTAGAACGGCTCTAGTGTACCAAGTTTTGAAAAAGTTTTCACTTTATCCTTCATTTTTAATATCAAAATAACAAACAAATAATTTAAATGAAATTTATTTATTTAAAAGAAAATAATTATCATTATATATAATTATTCCAGTACATTGACATGCTATTATTTGTAAATATAATTATTTTATAATACAAGCAAATATTACAATCTTTGAAATTGTAAGAAGTAATAATAATATTAAAATTCTAAATAGAGCGAGAGATGTATTTAAGAAATATCCATTTGTCTTTTATGTAGATATGGAGTCTTTTTCATTGTGATAAGGCAATTTTTATTCGATCTATAAATTCAAGTTTAAATTTATTTTTATCAATTGTAATTTTAACTACAAAAATAAATTTGAATTGGAACATTTTGTAGAGGTAGGTATATTTTGAAATATTTATTGTCTTGTCGTTTTAATATCATCATTAGAAAGATATATATTGGAAGCTATTGATTTACCCTTCGACCATTAAAGTTTAGAATTCAGAAGAATTGTTTATCTCTTAAGGTTTAAGTGAATTCGCCTTTTTGCATTGACGTCACAACACGTATGGGTAATTTTTGTCACTCATACGTGCGAGAGACCTCAGTGTATTAATTCGAATCTATTAAAATATATAAATTGTATATAAATCAGTCAAAAAGCTTGAATAATGATATGCATTGGTTGGCGTCTAAAAGCGAAGCCGTTAATCACTAAACAACTTTACATATATATTTATCTATTTTATAGAATGATAGATAATAAATTGATCTTACTAATGTGTATGTTTAAATAAATGCATTTAAAAAACAAATTCTTTTTTTTATTATATTTTTAAAAAATCCACACTGTGGATAAATAATATTTTTTTATTATTTATTATAATGAATAAAAAATAATTAATAATATCCATTAGATTAATTTGATTATGGATCATAATTTGGTTTTCCTGCCAAATATCCTGTTATAAACGCTGCGTGTTTATCAGACGGCAAGTAGGTTTCTTTGACCCCAGGTGCTTCCAACATCGCTTTACGCCAGGCATTCTAAAAACAAAATAGACAAAAAAACAAATTAGTTAACTGAAAATTTAACAAGAAATTTCTATATTACATTTAAAAATTTGCAGTTATAAATAGAGTGATTATTACAACTCAAAATGGGACAACTATTTCCCACCCACCATTAATAACAAGGAATTTACTCATTAATTATTTTCCATACATAAAAGGGTTTATTTATTTATAAAATTTGGTGTACATAGGTCAATGTAGGGGGTCAGATAGGCTAGGTGTTAGCGTGTGAGCCTGCTAACCAAGTGGACCAGGGGATGCACCTTTTTAGTGTAACTCCTTCTCTCATCATTTTCATTAATTCTGACACCCCCCCCCCCCGTTGCTACGCCTCTGATTGTGTGTATTCTGTACGCAAGTGTAGTACAACAAATGTATCGGTAAATCAAGTTAAAGAATCAGAACTCCTATTGTTATCACTGGCCATTTTTATTTAAATTAAGAAATATTTGTTCATTTATAGTATGTATGATTTAATCATCATTCGACTAATGTCAATTGTAATAATTTCAAGACCTTGTTTGCTAGCTTGACACTGCATGAACGTGTAGCAGGGTAGCGTTTTTACTGAAATTCACTGCTCTATTACTCTAAATGTAGTTGAATATCAGTCATAATTTTTTGTGAGATATTCCTATTTGTATAAAGAACATTTTGTAAAATTTTCAATTTTTTTCATTAACTCCCTTTTCAGATATTGAACTGTGAAAATTGACATTTAAAGGGTTTTGGTCATTTTTGAAAAGCTCTAGAAAAAAAACGAGTGCATTCCCAGAACTACAACTTATACTGCAGGTAGTTATATAAGTATACAACACAGAAATAACTTATTATTAGTGAGTCTCTTTTTCTTCATAAAAATTTATGGATTTAAAAAGTAACGATTTATACATTTTTTCCGAGTTTTTTCAGGAATAGTTTGACTGATTCTCTTTCATGATAGAAAAATTAAAATAATGTATACCTGAAGTTCATTTCATGGTGAATACACTGGTTTTTGAATTATTCTGCTATCTTTAAAAATAGCTTGGCAATTAAACTTTCCGCAAACCACGTTTTTCATTAAAATATGCCCAACCACCATTTTAAAATGGCTGCCAAAAAAAAACTATGGCATATAAATTTTTTTCAAGTACGGTTTTGTGACTGTCTACCTATAGGGAACTCATGATAAAAAAATCAGGAAAATATAAAATCATGAGCAACAAATTTTATTTATATTGGGCGATTTGAAATGGATTGACCCATTTTCTACGTTTTGAGAGATGTGCACCGCGGAACTTTTACTTAAAATTTGGTGTATTGTGAAAATGGTTGAAGACTCCTGATCTAGATGAAGGACCAGGGATAAGAATTTACGCCAAAGAGGTTGGAGACCCCAATATAAGGACCCTTTGGACAAACCTCTGATATCTAACCTATATAAAGAGCCATATCTACTCTTATTAAACGAGCAAAAATTGTATATATATTTATTTGTTTGTATATTTGTATCTTAGTTCTATTTTGAAAACGGCTCTACCGATTTTGATGAAGCCAACTCTATTAACAAGTTTTGAGGATGAGAAAACGATCTGGCTAGGTCTGGACCTCGACAAATTTAATCTTAATTGATCTTTTCTTAATTAAAGTAATTATTTATAGATGAAAATCTCAATAAAAAAGTTTGTTTACATTTTTTTCAATTATCTTTTATTTTTAATTGGTTTTTTTAATTTTAAAACCCACTAATGCTTTATACCAAATATTGTTATATATTAGAATTTGCCAATTTAAGTGATTAAAATTTCTCTTATTAAAAAACACGGACTAAAAATATTATCGCAAGCTAGAAGATAAAGTACAGTCGATAGTCGGGAAGTAATCTCCGAAATCGAAGCCTATTTCATGTAAAAAATTGCTTCAATAAAATTAATTTGTATCATTGTCTAAATTATATATTTGTAGGTATATTCCTACAAATAAAAAGTAACTTACCAATTTAGGGAAGTTTTCTCGAGGAATTTCATAATCGCTTTTATATAAAATAAGAATTGATTTGATTCTTTCGCACCATGGCCAAATCATATAATCGACCATTCCAGGGTTGTCGTTTCCTAAAATCAGAACAATTAAAAAAAAATCTGATTAAAATTAAATTCTTTCTACGAACATGAATTTAGGTCATTTATCAAAGATTTTAATAGATATGTTTATATTGCAGGTAGGAGGAGGGTCTTGTCCCCTGGGGAGCCGAACCCAATCACTAGTACGCTTTCTGGGCAACTAGTCAGACCCTTGAGACTACCACCTCCAAACATGCAGTATATAACTAAAGCCAAGTATTTTCACTCCATTCAAACAGGTTGGAAAAGTAAAAATTACTGCTTAACTGAAATAAAGATTCAGCATCGGACCAATTCATAGGCAAATTTTTGTAATGAAAAGAGTATCTATTTGAGGAAGAAAGATTGAATTTTTTCTCAAATAGATACTCATTTCTTTACATTAAATTCTTTTGTTTAATTCTTATTCATAGTTCTTATTTAGAAAATTTCTCATCTTTTGTTTTCTATTTTAATTGCATAGAGCCCCTAAATATCAAGGGGCCCACAAAAATTGAATTAACAAAATAATTATTATCATATTATCCTTGGAAAAATAACAGGCTACTTAGCCTAATAAAAAGAAGAAGAAATTTTTAATACTTTTTCATTAACAATGAGCACTAATCGTATAGTAAAATATGTGTATTAATAATATAATAATAATGATCATTTATAACATTTATAGTATTATTTGTTTGATTTTAACATAATTGGTCAGATTCCCAAGTTTTAATTTTAAATCTAATGTCTAGAATTTGCTGTGGGTAAATAGTAAAAAGGTGTATTTATTTTATTATGTTAAAAATATTTCTTTCTTTCTTATGTTTTTTAAATAATATATTATAACTAGCTGCAAGGCTCGCCTTCGGCGGCCCTCTTGCTAGCCAAGGGGCTATGGTCCCTGGACTCCCACTCCCACCCACCACCCACCAAACCCACCCAGTACCTGTGCCCAACCCCCGCACCCCAACACTCCACCTCACCCCCGTATCAACCCACTACGCCTCTGGACCCCCACTTCACCAACCCTACACCACGACCCCCGGACCCTAGCCACCCCGGAGACCAGCCAGTTTGAAAATTTTTGAGAGAATAGGAGCAAGTTCAGGCGCGCAATTTTTGATTATACTGGTGGGAATGTTGTCTGGGGTCAAAATATCAAAACGTTATATAGCTATGACATCTGATCCAAATATGTAATTACATAATAATCCCTTAAGCCGTTTTTACGTGAATCGTGAGCAACTTTTCGCGGAAACATACAGACAGGAATTTTGTTGAGGGTGTTTTCGTTCATAACTTTGCTTGAAACGTGTGCAACCAAAATTTGGCGTGATTTGGAACAATGTACAGACAAAACCTTAATTTTATATATATAGATAGATAGATAGATAGATGTTTGACATTCAACACCATATCATAAATAAATATATTTCGCCTCTGATTTTGATGTTATCAAAAATGAATTTTAAATTCCAATTTAAAAATTCTTAATTTAACAAAAAATGAGGTCCTCATTGGCTCTAGGTCCCAAAAAATTTAGATTTGCTCCTGAACATGTTCCATAGAAGTTGTGGAGACAGCCACGTCCTTGTTAAATTTAAACTTTTTTGTATTATTATTTGTTTTAAAAAAATCAAAATGTTTACTATATTTATGGTAGGAGGGAGTATTATACCGGGTGAGTTTTTTGTCTTGAGACAGTGTTATAACTCAAAAACAGTGCATTATATGAAAAAAAGTTTCAAATAAGTTTGTTTATATCAGGGGGGGGGGGACTAAACTATGCTCGAACAAGCTTTCAAGGGTATTTCAATGCCAAGTTCTGTTTTTTAAATTGAACCCTATAGTTTTCTATACGTCTACTTAATCTACAAAAAAAACTGAACTTTCATAAGAATTATTTTTTTATACGACATCAAATAAACAAAATATATGAATACATTAGATCTCAAAAAAAATCTTAATAATTATTTAACTTAATTATCAAATAATAATGATTATTAAATAAATAATCATTAAATCGAAAAGTCACAACAATGAAAATTAGTGTTTATAATGATATTAAAACTTCGTTATTCTCAGATTTAAGAGATTATTTTCTACTTAATAGAACTATTTAAAATTCTTGGTTTAAAAAAGTTTATTTCTCGTGTCAATCCAGTAGATAGTTATATTGTATTAATATAATAAAAATGGAGCATTTTTTGTTTAAAATGGTCTTAATTTATGCGGTGAATGTGCAAGAGTGATATGGGGCTGCCATTGAAATGGATGCCGAGCGTTTTCCTGATAGAAACATACCCTCACAAGCTTCAATTTATCGTGTTGCAAATCCGTTTAAAAAAATAACAAGAAATATAAATTTTTTTTGAGTGAATACTGAATAGACTTAATATTTTAATTACTTATCTTCCCTATGAGGTTCAATAAGTCACAATTGTGAAAGTTATATTTTCACTATTTAGGACAAAGGAAATTGAAAGGAAATTAATTAAATTTTTCTTCTTTTTTTCTCTTTATCTTGTTTGTTCTTTTTATTTAAATTTTTAGAACAAATTAAAAGAACAAACAAGATAAAGAGAAAAAAGAAGAAAAATTTAATTAATTTCCTTTCAATTTCCTTTGTCCTAAATAGTGAAAATATAACTTTCACAATTGTGACTTATTAAACCTCATAGTGAAGATAAGTAATTAAGAAATATAAAGGCTACGAATAAATTGAATCAGTCCAAAATAATGAAATTGGAACTGGAATTCATCCAAAAGACTTGCGATACACTCTGGAATGTCTCAGAACAGTGTCGCAAAATTATTAAATTGAAAGTTTTTGTTCCGAGGGTAGAAGATTTTTATATATTGGAGGAGACAATAAAAGAGTGTGTCCTCCAAATTATTAATTATTATTAAATTATTTATTTAATAATTAAATATTTGATCATTATTATTTGATCATTAAGTTGAATGATTGTTAAAAATAATTAGAATTTTTTTCAGATATAGGTAATTGATTTAATATTTTTTATTATTTGATGTCGTATAAAAAAATAGTTCTTATGAAAGTTGTTCAGTTTTTTTTGTAGATTAATTAGACGTATAGAAAAATATAGGGTTCCATTTAAAAAAAGAACTTGACATTGAAATACCCTTGAAAGCTTGTTCTAGGTCGATAAACAATTGCATAGTTTAGTTACCCCCCTGATTAAACAAACTTTTATTTGAAACTTTTTTTCATATAATGAACTTTTTTTTGAGTTATAAGACTGTCTCAAGATAAAAAAACTCACCCGGTATAAGTTGGTTAAAATTAACGTTTTTTATCACTTTACCTGCAAAGTACGTTGTACCTTTCTCGGCTAAATTCTTTTCAAAGTCGCCTAACTTTTCCAAAACAGGCTTCAATTTTTCTTCCACGGGTATCTTATCATCTACATTATAACATTTCATCATCAGTTTTATCACCTAGAAACATGAGAGAAACAAATTAGATTTTAAATTAATTTTTTTCATTAAAATCACCTGATTGACTATATACTATAAATTCAAGCTGTTATGGATGATTTTTAGGATTCCGTTCAAAATTAAACCGAAATCCAAATTACTATAATGTCAATACACTGTTGATTAAACATGATAAACTTTAAATTAAATAAGATACAAACTTGAAATTTTTCCCCAAAATCAAAAATTATATTAAAATTTTAAACGTATAATTATTTTGGGTTAAGATGAATTTTTTCTAATTGAAAGTTAAATCTATCAATATGTCTAGTGGCGGCGCGAGCTTTTTCTTTACGGTCGGGCGACGAAAATTTGGAGGGCGAATTTTTGAATAATTTAGATATCATTTTTTAATAGTTTAGATATAATGTATAATTATTATATTTTTATTGTATAAAGTCTATAATATTGAAAGCGATAGTTTGCCTTTTTACTTTATCCAATGCGAAGCATGGGGAAAGTATTGTAATAGGTCTCGCGGCAAGCGCGACTTCAAATGGTCCTCAGGTAAAGACTACGGAACCCATGGACTCAATTAAGGTCACAAATTGAAGTATTCAATTAGATTGAATTTTAGCACGTGACGGTTTTGCCCAAAATTACATGGGGTCTCGTCGAGAGGCCAAAAAGTGCCATTTTTTTGGAAGTGCGTGGGGATGGATGGATGTTATTTCGTCCACGATTTTTTCCACACCGTTGCACCGATTGAATTGAAATTGAAAACCTACCATTATTTTAACAAAATGAAGCGCTGATTAGTTTTAAAATTTATTCATTCATCGGTTTATTATAGTTTATTTAAGTCAGAATAGATAAGCTTCTTCAGCAATGGTTACCAATAATAACCGAAATGTCAAAAATCCAATGTAGAATTGTATCTGATTAATAATAAAGGAATATAAATATTAATATTTCAAATGAATTTGGATAAAGTTTAGCAACGATCCGTTGCAGTTTATTTTATTTTTTAAACATTTTTTGCTTAAATGCCCAATTTAGCATGTTGGGCGCTCGCCTAACCGCGCCCACCCCCCAGAGCACCACCACTGCTAATTAGAAAAATAGAAAATGAGCTCATGGGAGATGGCCGTCAAATTGTAAACACTATGAAAAATATTCATTTAACAAAGACGCCTGTAGGATAGGCTAGTCCGATCCAGAGGCGTCTTTCGGTTGCATAGATACAGGCGGGCAGCTTTCCAAGACTATTCTTTACGTAGTCGTATCTGGCTTTGGTTAAAAGCAATATATTCATATTATTTCAGACTTTCAATTCAATAAAAAGGTCGAATTTTTTTGCAGCCAGAATTGAATAAAATTAAAATAATTTTTTTTTTCAACATTTTAACCCACTCCTGTCATCATCAAGACTAAGCACAAAGTTTTGAAATTAAATACAATTAAAAATAATATTAATAAACAGGTAGGTAGTTGCCTAAGTTGACCATTTAAACCCTGAAGAAGGAGGGACAATCCTCCGAATCGTCGGATGTTTTAAGAGGATGAAAATTGCCTCCCCCTGTATATCGCGTAACCAAGCCCTAGCCCTCTAAAGTTTGAAAAAGTAGGCTTTTAATTTTGGTCCACCCTAATATTAAACGGTCTTCCCAAATTATATTATATCGATAAAGGACGTTAATACGAATCCAAAACATTTATTTATTGACTAAAATTGACGGAGTTTTTATTATTTACCATTGAAGAGTATCGCAAGAAATATTCGAATTTTAATAACATGATATCTTAGAAAATGTACAAAATTTTGAAATATACAAATATGATGTAACTAAAAAATTCACAACTCTGTCAATTTTAGTCCGATTTCAATAAATAAACATGATTTTGGATTCGTATTAACGTCCTCTATCGATATAATACTAGGCAGATCAAAAAGTCTGGAATAAGTGAAACAAGAAAACATTTTTTTGGCCAAATTCGTTTTTATTTTTCAACATACATTCCTTTTAATTTATTTTTCAACATACATTCCTTTTAAGTCAATACAGCAAGTCCAACGTTTTTCTAGCTTTTTTATCCCGTCCGAAAAGTAATCCTTCGGAAGCTCTTCAAAATAGGCCTCAGTTTCAGTTATTTGAGTGAAATCGCTTACCGGTGAGCTATCTCTTCGGGTTTGGAAACAGGTAAAAGTCTCTGGAGGCCAGATCTGGATGAGGAACCAGTTCAAATCCGATTTCGTGCAATTTTGCTTACGCAACTAACGATGAATGAGCAGCCGCATTGTCGTGAAGATAGAGGATTTTTTTCTTCTTCAAATATTTGAATTTCGCGTAAACATTGCCAAATTCTGCTGGGGAGTCGTAACACATTCGTTTTCGGCCCACTGTGATCAAATGCACCCATCGCGTGCAGAGCTTTTTCATATCAAAATATCATGTATGATATTGAAGACACTGCCATACGACATCTTTGTGGTCTCAGCTAGCTCCCTTAATTTCACTTTGGGGTCGTTCAACATAATATCATGGATTTTTTTGGGCGTTTTCTGGTATCAGGCGTCCAGATCGTTCAGCCTCAGTAGTGCTTGTTCGGCCGAAACGAAAGTCAGAAAACCACTTTTGAATCATCTTCATCGACGGTGCAGAGTCCGGATAATACTTCTCTAGCTTAACTTTGGTCTATGTTATCGTTTTCTTGCGTAAATAATAGTGTTTAATCAGAACACGAAGCTCAGATTTTTTCATTTTTAAAATAACACGGAGGTTGGTTGCTTCTCACTGCCGTAACTTGTAAATGCGAAAACATGAATGGACGTCTAATGAAGAATGAAGTTAGTTATGAATGATTCACATTGGTACATACTAGCCCCATATCATAGGATTATTCCAGACTTTTTCATCTGCCTGGTATATAATTTAGGGTGCACCAAAATGAAAAATAGGGAATAAACCGATTTTTCCAAACTTTAGAGGCCTAGGGCTCAGTTACGCGATATTCGATATGACTCAAAATCTAGTGTTATTAGTTTTTCATCTATACTAACAAGTTTCCGGGTTGTCACGTTGATTACCACATACTTATAAAATAAGAACCACTAATATATACATGTTTATATTTGATATAATATGTGTTTATGTTTATTTGCATCAAGCAGAGAACAACCTCTTTGTTTCTCTTTATGAAAGTAAAATTATTTTTAATTCATAGATACATAATTACTTTACCTCATCAAATTCCTTGATAAGTTCTTTGTCTTTTTTCATCTGTGCATCTGAAGTGCGAGGATCTGGATAAAAAAAGGGCTCATATTTTCTCATCAATATAATTAACAATATCCAATGATTCCAAAATAATTCCCATGCCGTCATCCAGAATTGGTACTTTTGCGTCTGGGTGAATTTCGAAAAGCCATTCGGGTTTGTTCTGGAAAACAAATAAATAAATAAATAAAGTTTAGCTAAATCAAAATTTATAGGAAAGAATCGGACGATTATTTATCTAGCTATTTATACCGAGCCGATTTTTTTTTAATAATAATCTTAAGACTTAAAGTTTAGTGACGAAAATTAAATTATTTCTTAATTTTATATTCAAACAAGAGAAAAACAACCTGGGGCATGTAAGGTATTCTTTTATAAAGTACTAGCTGCAAGGCCCTCCTTCGGCGGCTCTCTTGCTAGCCAGGGGCACGTCCCCTGGACCCCCCCCCCCCCCCGAAACCCACCCAGCACCCCCGCACCATGCACCCGTGCACAACCCCCACCCCAACATTCCATTCTCCTGAACCCCCACCCCCGTACCACCCCACTACGACACTGGATCCTCACCTGAACCCCCCCCATAGCCCCTCTACTCCGCCTTACTCCCTCACTCCACCCCCATTCCACCCCGCGCACCCCATGTCCTAATCTACCCCCACTCCACCCTCGCACCCACACCCCACCCCGCACCCAGTTTTTGCATTTCTAGGCTTCTAGTGACCCACAGATTATGTATACAAAATTTGTTTGAGTTTGGTCCAAGAGCAAGAATTTTCATTTTTTGACCCTCTCCCCATTTTGGGTGGTTAGTTTTTGCATTTCTAGCTCTCTAGAGGCTCACAGATTATGTATACAAAATTTGGTTGAGTTTGCTCCAAGGGCAAGAATTTACATATTTTTCACCCTCGCCTCCTTTTTGGGTGGTTTTGGGGGAATTTTTTAAACAAAAGTTGTCAGAAATTACACCCCCTACAACTTTGCTCATTATAAAATTTGCCGTAGAGTTAATAGTTTAGGAGTTTTTGATAATTTTCATTCGTTCGCCCCCCTAAACCCCCTTTTGGGGTCAAAATATCAAAAGGTTATATAGCTAAAAACGTAGTTAGAAGATATCTGATACAAATATGAAATTTCATAATAATCCCTTCAGCCGTTGTGACGTGAATCGTGAGCAACTTTTCACGGAAACCACTGAAACAGACAGACAGACATACAGGAATTTTGTTAAGGGTGTTTTCGTTCATAACTTTGCTTGAAACGTGTGCAACCAAAATTTGGCGTGATTTGCTGTAATGTACAGACAAAACCTTAATTTTATATTATATAGATTTTTAAATGTGTAAATATAGTCATTTACTAGAGTAGAGATGTAAATTTTGTTACTAATGAATCATATTTTATTTTTAGATGCAGAGAAATTCAATGAATTTACCTTCAAATCGACATTGACGATATCATGAGGAACTTGTTTTAATATTAATATCATTCGACATCTTTGGGCATAAGGGCAGAACTTCATACTGTAAAGACGCCATTTTCCCTCCACCAGGGGCGGGTGAGTAGATCCTAAAACAACAAATTATTCAAGATATTATATATCTATAATATACACTGATAAACAATGAAATTTTCCTTTAAATAAAACTAAGTGATCTTTATGTATTCAGATGTGCTGATAACGAATATCGCATCCGTTTTTCTCAATCACCTAAATTTTTTGCGGAACACCCACATTTCATAGTTTAATAGTTGTATGGTTTCAAGTCTCCGCTCCCGGCTTAACTTAGACTTACTGTTTTTATTTGAAAGTCTATCCTGCTCTCATTCGAATTCCAAAAATTCATAAACTATTAATAATATGAAATAGCGACTTTTATATTAATAATTTATATAATATTTGTCCAGAATTAACAACCAAATTTAAATTTATCTAATATATCTACAATATTGGTGCATGTTGAACTAACGTATGTAACTTTGTCTCGCTATCAACTTTACATTTCTCATTTGTTTAATAGCTTCATCTGTTTTAACTGCAATTAAAACTAATATTAAATAGCTATATTAATATAGCTACTAAATAAATAAAAATAAAGTGCCAACAATAGTTAGCTTATTGCACATTCACTAAACTTGGAAGGATTCACAACACAAACAAGTGGAGACTATTTTTAGATTCGTCTAAGAATATTTTAAAAGTAGTATTGTTGCGTGGGAATATATACCCATCAGTACCCCTTGCCTAAAAAATTAATTCCTGGACAGAAGAGTGTTAGGAATCAGTTGCATAGAAAGTTAGGGCTGATGAAAAATTTTGTTGAGGCTTTGGATAAAAACGATTAGGGTTTTGGGTACTTGAGAAAAACATTTCCTAAACTCGACAGTAAGTTAAAAGAAGGCATATTTATTGGGCTGCAAATCCGTGAGAGAGAAATGCACATGGTTAGCTTTCTGACATTTGAGAGATCTGCGCTTACAAAGAAAAAGAAATTCATTTTTATTATATAGATAGAGGCATCTATTGATGACATGCATCTAAAGATGACACTTCCCAGGAAAAAATAAGTAAATAAGAAAATTACTAATTTTTTAAATTTTAGTCGATTTTCAAGTTTAACTTACTAAAATATAATCGACAAAATTTTTAAAAATTAGTTATTTTCTAGAACATGCCTTCTAATCTAGCTGGCCTCGGGTTCAAGGCCGACTCACTTCAAATATTTGACCGGCTATTTTTTTTTTTTATGAAAATGATGAGAGAAGGAGTTACACCAAAAAGGTGAATTCCTAGCCCCGCCATGGGTTGGCCCCTCCATCGTGAAAAGAAGAAGGGGGGATTTTATGAGCTGGGCGGGGTCGAAGGTATCTGTGGATGCGGGTCTTAAACAGCTGAAGGTTATAAGTCGCGGGGAAGACGGTGGCTGGAAGTGAATTCCAGTCTCTGGAGATCATAGGGATAAAAGAGTTGGCGAAAGCGCTGGTTCGATTTTTATCCAATTTGACATTGAAGGGGTGCTGAGTGTTCGAAAACCGCGTGTTTCTCGTAAAGAAGGCTTTAGGGGGATAATTGATTTCAGCTCGACTGAATAGACACCATGATAGTATTAGTAGTACAGAGAAAGGGCAGAAACGGTTCTTCGGTGAGCCAGGGAGTCGAGTGAGTTAAAGCCGTGTCTCCTATTAGTCTATAGTCTCCTTTTAGGCTATAATCTGATCCCTTCGGTACGACATCAAATAATAAAAAATATTAAATCAATTATATCTCAAAAAAAAAAAAATTCTAATACATAATTTTTAACAATCATTCAACTTAATTATCAATATATTTAAACATATAGGATCAATGATTTGTGAGATATATTTGATTTTTAAGTTAAATTGCAAGAATGTTTTAGTGTATTATTGAGGAAATGACTTAATTATCAAATAATAATCATCAAATATTTAATTATTAAATAAATAATTTAATAATAATTAATAATTTATTAATTTTGCGGCACTGTGAGACATTCCAGCGTGTATGAGTGTATCGCAAGCTTTCTGGAAGAATTCCAGTTCCAATTTCGTTATCTTGGCCTGTTGCAGTTTCTTTGTAGCCTTTACATTTCCTGTTTTGATTTTTTTTTTTAAATAGATTTACAACACGATAAAATGAAGCTCCTGCGGGCAAAATTACTAAATTATTTATTTGATAATTAAGTTGAATGATTGTTAAAAATAATTATTAGGATTTTTTTTTGAGATCTAATTGATTTAATATTTTTTTTTTTATTTGATGTATAAAAAAATACAGGAATTATTTAACGGGTTATAGTGGTGTTTCACAAAGAGGGAATAAATGGTGTTTCACAAAGAGGGAATAAAATTAAAAAATTAAAAAATCTTTTAAATTATTTTGGAGATTTTTTATTTTATAATTTTATAATAAAAAATCTCCAAAATAATTTAAAAGATTTTTTAATTTTTTAATTTTATTCCCTCTTTGTGAAACACCACTATAACCCGTTAAATAATTCCTGTGTTTAATATGTTTCACTATAAACCAACACCGCTTTCCCTAAACTTTATAAAAAAATAGTTCTAATGAAAGTTGTTCAGTTTTTTTTCCTATATTAATAATATGTACAGAAACATATAGGTTTCCATTTAAAAAACAGAACTTGACCTCGAAATACCCTTGAAACCTTGTTCTAGGTCGACAAACAATAGCGTAGTTTAGTTTCCCCCTGATATAAATAAACTTTTATTTGAAACTTTTTTTTTTCATATAATGCATTGTTTTTGAGTTATAAGACTATCTCAAGATAACAAAAAAACTCACCCGGTATAATATAGATTAAGACACTGCTCACACAGGGATACTCAAATCTCGGATACTCGAGACTGTAGTTGCCCGTCATGCTCACACGGCCGCTACTAAAGTTGTGAGTTTAATACTCGTGTTCTATTCTATTAAATTCTTGTTCACTCATCGTTCTTTATTGAAGGAATCCAAGCAACTGAGCGATTCGACATGCTAGTCGCCGAGTATCCGCGACTGGAGTATCCCCGTATGAGGATCGCCGTCTGATTACACATGGCGCGTCTCTCTTCTCTCGCCAGTTGTATGTCGGTTGGTAAACTCTTTTTAAACGTTGACAAAGGGTAAAACCTTAAAATTCACCTTGTGCCCGGTGGGATGGCCAATCAGATGGCAGGCACTTTCAAGGTTTTACCCTTTGTCAACGTTTAAAAAGAGTTTACCAGCCGACATACAACTGGCCCTTAGTCGCCGAGTATCTCAGTCGCTCCGAGATTGGAGTATCCCCGTCTGAGCAGTGCCCAAGTTTCAATTTTCTAGCTTATCGTTGAAAAAAATTCCTAAACTTCTTAAATTTGCTCAACGTGTACCGAGACTTAGAAAAGTTTACACTTTATCAAATTATTATTCAAATTAGAAAAGTGCCGGGCCACTTCATTCGCCAATATGTATATCGCCATGACTTCAAGGCACTGGAACTCTCCCAGCCTCCATCTTTCCCAGCACTTATAATCTTCAAATCTTCAAAACCCGAGTGCATAAACACCTACGTCTATACCCTCTCAATTGATCAACTTTCCCTTCTCTTCGGTAATGCAAGGGTCTTTCGAGATCCATAGGGACTGCAGCTGCATCTTTCCTGGTGCACCTTCTTGCATTCGATTGCATTAAAAAAAAAAACTTTTTCCTTCAATTTTTCTATTTTTTTTTTTATTATTATTTTCCCTTCAATAAAAATATTCTCCTTGAAAACTGGTGTTGTGTTTATAGCTATATGATATTGATTAAATGCTACTACTAATCTACTAAAGCGTAATGGAATTTTCCTTCAAAATGATAAATGAGATTTTCGGAGATTTCTAATAACATTTACTTTTGATTATAATCACAAATTCAATTTCGAAATTATTTATTTAATGAATAGAAAAAGCTTCTAAAAATAGATTAAATAACATTTTTGACAAGGACAGAAGCTGGCAACCATTAGCGTAAATTTTATCTTTTTAATTTATTAATTATTATTAATCTGTGGGATTCCCAATTGTTATTTTTTGGATTAATTGTTGAAAATATAATTTCCCTGAATATAGAAAATATACAAGAGACAACATAGGCTGTGAAATGAAAGAAATTTAATAAAAGTCAATTCGCTTAAAAATACAGCCATTTTCTTATTTTTGTGTGGGAAACATGAATGTACGTAAACAGATGTCAAAAATCGTCAAAAACAAAATCACTTCCAGCTAATATAGTCTTGCTTTAACTATTTGATTAAAAATTGATATATACGAGTATATATATATATGTATATATTTTATCAATAATTTTTTAGTTTCTTTGAATTTGTGATTTGGAGAATTACCTCGTATAGTCAGAGGATTCGATGTATTTATTAAAAATAAATTATTAAAATTATTAAGTTATCCAAATTATAAAGAAAATAAATAAAAATAAAATTTTTCTGCTTCATTATTTACTTATTTATTTTTAACTCACAGCCACAAAAATTAAATTCATTAAAATTATTAAATAAATATATTTTTATTTTATTTGTTTTATAATATATGTAAGTACCTAAATGTATTTATATATACAATATATATATATATTTTTTATCATTAATAAATTATTTTGATTATTTATGTTCATCGATTAAATTAATAAGTTGTTGTAGGGAAATAAGGACAATAGCTTATGCAAATAATTTTTATTTTTTGCCAACGTTTCGTCAACTTTGTTGACTTCCTCAGGAGCTCAAACAAATTAACTTCTTTGCATATTTGTCATTTTATAAATATTCATTCTTAGCAAACACATATAGGCCAGTCTTTGAACAGATTGAAAATATTTTCCTATTTAAACCTTAAAATATTTTCAATATGCTCGATGACTGGCCTATATGTGTTTGCTAAGAATGAATATTTATAAAATGACAAATATCCAAAGAAATTAATTTGTTTGAGCCATGAGAAAGTCAACAAAGTTGACGAAACGTTGACAAAAAATAAAAATTATTTGCATAAGCTATTGTCCTTATTTCCTACAACAACTTATTAATTATTATATATTTGATATATATGCGTGTGTATGTTTATTTGCATCAAGCAGAGGACAACCTCTTTGTTTCTCTTTATATATATATTTTGGAAAAATACATTTTTATTCTCTTTTTTGAGATAGATAGAAATATATTAATTACAAAAAATAGAATTGAAAATATACCTATCTAAAAATTAAAAAAAAAGAATATAAATTTGTTGAGTTGATATTGAAGAGGCAGTCCAAAAAAGAAGAAGATGATTTATACTATCTTTTTATTCATAAACCGACGTTTCGGTGGCTATTCCCTCCTTCTTCAGGGTTTTGAATAGTCAGTGAAGGAAATCCAATGCGACATTCCCTCTCGCATTGGATTTCCTTCACTGACTATTCAAAACCCTGAAGGAGGGAATAGCCACCGAAACGTCCGTTTATGAATAAAAGATAGTATAAATCATCTTCTTCTTTTGGACTTCCTCATGAATATCATCAACTCAATTTCATTTATCAGTCCGTCTCCAAAAATTACTCCAATCTTATATAGATTTGTAATTCAAAAAAAAAGAGCTTAGAATTTTTTTTTTCATCTATATTATGTTTTTGTTTTTAATTTTTTTTTTTTAATTAGATCAAATTTGTTTAAAATTAACAAAAACTTAAACAAAAATTAGGCTAGGTAGGTAGGTATATAATATTATTTGTTAATACATTCACGTGCAAAGAAATGGAATCACCTCCCTTGCCAGTTGTTAAATATGTCATTTTCATTCTCAAATATAAATAATGTTATATTAATATAAATTATACCGTATATTAAAGCCAAAGATCAAAGATTAAATCAATATTAGTAATGAAGCTGTTGAAGCTTTTATTTTTGTGATTAAAGTTTAAATTTTTATTTAAATCACACATGACTAATTTATAATTATTTACAAAGAGAAACAAAGAGATTGTCTTCTGCTTGATGCAAATAAACATATACACATATATATCAAGATGATATATCTGTATATATATATTATTTATTTGTTTGAGACTATAGTTTCGAAGACTTGGTCTTCATCATCAGTCTTTCTTCAATTATAAATGTTTTTCATGGAGTCAATATCATATGGATATATGTTTATTTGCATCAAGCAGAAGACAATCTCTTTGTTTCTCTTTGTGAATCAACAACTCTGCTACTCTCGGCAAAACAAAAACCTTTATAATTATTTATTGAAACAGTATTAAAATTGTAATTGTTTGTTTCAATAAATAATTATAAATTAGTCATGTGTGATTTAAATAAAAATTTAAACTTTAATTAAATCAATATGTTTTATATCAAAAGTCATCCAGTTAATTTTTAATTATTTGTTTTGGAATGAAAATTTTGGAGGTTGGATAATATTCAAATTCAACAAAAAAAATAAATAAATAAAATAATAAAAAAAATTTTTAAGCATTTTTTTAATATTTAGTATTGCCCCCCCCCCCTCCCCCCCGCCCCCTTTTTAGAAAAAATATTTAAATTTCTAATAAATTACAAAGAAACATCCAATGTATCATTAAATTAATGAAAAGAGAGTGATTCCATTTCTTTGCTCGTGAGTGTATATTAAAAAATTCTAGAAAAATATTTAATAAAGACAATTTTACCTTTTCCAAGATGTACCTCACTCATGATGCTTATAAGACAAAATCTGATAAATAAATTTAACTTTCAAGATTTATATATATAGCAATGATATGGTGTATCAGAGGAGAATGACTGTCAATTTTGGGTTAAATAAATATATCAGATTTTATATTGAGCGGTAATGTTGTTGTTATGTTGCTGGTGTGACTTGCAAATTGCAGATGATTGCACAAATCCGAAATTCGTCTCGATAAGTTTAATCTACGGTCTCGACTGGGCGGAGGCTCTGGAAGGTCGTCGTCAGCGCCACCGACACTCACTGTGTGAGTGCGCATTTCCCCTCATTTAACACCCCCGTTTGCCCCTCGGACCCCTTGTCCCTTTTCTCTCAGCCTGCCTTAGGGCGGGTTGTATGTCGCAAAGTAAATGCTTTTTAACCGACTTCAAAAAAGGAGGAGGTTCTCTATTCGATTGAATTTTTTTTTTTTTTTTTTTTTTTTGTGCCTATGTTACCTCATATCTCCGCCAATTGTCAACCGATTTTGAAAATTTTTTTTGCATTGGGTTCAGTCTAGCTTCCGATTGGTCCCATTTTTTTCGATTTTTTTCATAGGTATTAGACCTTTTTTATTAGGTTTGTTTAGACCTAACCTCTTTGTTTATGAACCGATTTCGATGGTTCTTTTTTTATCCGAAAGGGGGTGTCTTAGGGATGGTGTCATATTAATTTGGTCAAGTTCTGATGATATGATCACTATTAATAACATCACTAAAGAGAAAAATAAAAATTTTTAAGAAAAAAATAAAAACCGACTTCAAAAAATTAAATGCAACAAAATAAAATACACTAAAAGGTATAAAATAATTATTATCTTATTTAGTTACAACTAAACGACGAAATATTAACACGAAATTACTTTTTGAATTCGGTACCAAACAAACTATACCTATAAGCGAGCGTACCCTCCAAACGTACTAAGTAAGATCCGTCGAGTGCGATTCATAAAAGGTATATGTTTGGCACCGACTTCAAAAAGTAATTTCGTGTTAATATTTCGTCGTTTAGTTGTAACTAAATAAGATAATAATTATTTTATACCTTTTAGTGTATTTTATTTGTTGCATTTAATTTTTGAAGTCGGTTTTTATTTTTTTCTTAAAAATTTTTTTACCACTAACCAAGGGTAGATGATAAATGGAGGGGCTGGGATGGCCAATCAGATGACTGGCACTGAAAGTTCCTGTCATCTGATTGGCATCCCAACCTCCTCTGTCATCTACCGCTTGGTTAGTGGTAAAAGCATTTACTTTGCGACATACAACCGGCCCTTAGCCAGCTTATCAACTGTCGTACTCTATCGCTACCAGAAATTGAAGGAAAAAGTGAAACTTTTTTCTTTACCATACAGGGCATGGTCAAGTATTGTAATCGTGCATGAAAAAAGTGGTTTTTTTCCTTCTTTTTTTCGAAATATCTAAAAAACGACTGAAACTATTTTAATTTAAAAAATTGAGCGAAACCATGGCATTTCGCTCTACAAAAAAGCTCTAATAAGTGAACATCGAAAAAATTATATTTTTCGAGATAATAATTGTTTTGTCAAAATGTCTGTTAGTCTGTCTGGTTGTCTGGTTTAGTTAGCCTGTACGTTACCAAATTTTTGTGGACGAGCTAGCTCAAAAACTAGTGTGAATATCGAAACCAAATTTCTCTCGTAGTTTTGGTCCATTGAGATTAAGAGCTGATTAGATTTTGGTGCATATCGATCCAAAATTAAGGGGGGGGGAGGGGGGGTTAAAAATTAAAAATCTAGGCCATTTGAGAAAACTCAACCAAATTTTGTATACCTACATAATCAGTGGGACCCCAGAAGTCTAAAAATGCAAAAACTAACCGCCCAAAATTGGGAGAGGGGAGGAGAGGGGTCAAAAATTGAAAATCTTGGCCATTTACCAAACTCACCCAAATTTTGTATACATATTCAGTGAGACCCCAGAAGTCTAAAATTGCAAAAACTAACCGCCCAAAATGGGGGGGGGGGCTGGTGAGAGTCAAAAAATGAAAATCTAGGCTCTTGTACCAAACTCGATCCAAATTTTGTATACATAATCAGTGGGCCACCCAGGAGTTTAAAAATGCAAAAACTAACCCCCTCCCCTACATGATTATAAATAATTTTATTAAATATACCTAAGTGAGGGTGCCAGGTTGTATGGTAAAGTCAAGTGGATGGCCACATCAGAACACGTCAGCTTATTATTTTAAAATTCACTGCACTGTTTGCAGTTGGGTGAATAAATAATATTGAATAATTTCAAAATCTGATACTTAAATTTAATATTAGATTTGACAAATCAGAGGAAAATAGGAACAAATTAAACAGTGTTAAAACATTGGATCAAATACGACTTTTAAATTTTAGTAACAATTTGAGAAGGGGCGCAAAATTATAGTTTGCACACGGGCGGCTGAATGGCTTGGCGCGGCCCTGAATACAGTGGCGGCAATTTCGTACAATAAACTTTTCATACCATGAACCGAATTAAGTTTTTGTTACGACCCCCCCCCCCCGCCAGTGTATAAAATAAGTTTGAGTTTTTTACACCGGACAGGGAAAACGATCATCAAAAAACGAGCTGCCAGGCTAATTGACGATTCTACCCTCACAGACTCACTCGACTACAAGCTACACAAGCTCATCGAAGAAATGTTTCCGCGCTTTCCCTTTTTTATAGATACTATCAGGGTAGATGCTCTGATGAGTTAAAATCGGTAATTGCCCCCCCCCCCCCAAAGCATGCTAGGGCGCGTTTTTCCGATTCTCAACACTCTTTCGCGGTTAAATTAGAAAAGTGCCGGACCAATTCATTAGCCGGATACTGACTGAGCGAGCAGCCTTGCGAGGCTGCCTTGTGCGTTTGCCGCACAACCGTCCCTGAGTGAACGCAGGAAACGACCCGAGGCGCCTTTGAGCATTCACAAAAACCGACACCCGATGGATCGGACCGAGGCAGCGGGCACTTTTGCCTTAGGCGAGACACTTACTGACCGACCAGGCATTTGCCTCAAGGGGCTGGCCGCGCGAGGCAAATCCTCAGTCAGTATCCGGCTATTCGCCAATACGTTTGTCTCCATGACGTCAAGGAACTGGAACTCTCTCCCGGCTAGGGATGCAAACGATACATCGATGTTTTAGTAGTAAAACATCTATATTTACCATCGATCCGACTTTTTCTAAGGTTGGAGCAACAATAACGCAACAAAGAAACCGTTTGATAGGGAAACGGTTTTTCAAAACTATTATTTAAAAAAATTCATTTACTAAATAAATTGCCCTGGTTTTGGAAAAAAGTCTTTTACGAGAGTCACATGATTATTGTATAACCTTCTAATAAATAAACTGCAACGGATCGTTGCTAAACTTTATCCAAATTCATTTGAAATATTGATATTTATATTCCTTTATTATTAATCAGATACAATTCTACATTGGATTTTTGACATTTCGGTTATTATTGGTAACCAGTGCTGAAGAAGCTTATCTATTCTGACTTAAATGAACTATTTATAATAAACCGATGAATGAATAAATTTTAATGAATTTTAAATAAAGAATTTAAAAAAAGTACTATCTTACTCTAGAGTAAAGTACTTTAAAATATAGTTTTACTAAAAACTTTATTTTAATTCAATCGGTGCAATGGTGTGGAAAAAATCGTGGACGAAAAAAACGATAGAATACATACATACATCCCCACCACTTCCAAAAAAATGGCACTTTTTGGCCTCTCGACGAGATCCCAGGTAATTTTTGGCAAAACTGTCACGTGCTAAAATTCAATCTAATTGAATACTTCAATTTGTGACCTTAATTGAGTCCATGGGTTCCGTAGTCTTTACCTGAGGACCCTTTGAAGTCGCGCTTGCCGCGAGACCGATTACAATACTTTCCCCATGCTTCGCATTGGATAAAGTAAAAAGTATAATAGAAACCATGACTTTACTCATGAGAGTTGAGATCTAGAGATTCGAATGCACTAAATTAATTTTCATACGCAATCTTAAAAACAAAGATTCTCGTTTAAATGAAAAAGTAATAAAATTCATTTTATATACATAGCTCTCTGTTGTTAAAGACTAAGAAGGGTTATACTTTTACAAGGCTATGACAATATTCAATTAACGGAGTTTCTTATAGCGATGTCACTTGTTAAAAAAAGCCTTAATAAGAGATTAAAGAGCCATTGTGAAAAGTGAACCACTAATCTCTGAATAGACTCGTTTTTAAATGTGAAATAAAACCCCTCTCGTCTCTTAACTTAAGGTTGGAGATTGAAACCAGTTGAAGGTTGCAGACGTTGAATCTTTTGTGAAAGATGAAGATGAACGTCTATTGAAAAAAGGACTTTTATTCAAGTTAAGTACTCGTTTTTTTTTAAGAGATTGTATAGAATGTTCTAACGAGAATCCCTACCAATCTAGCCCTTAGAGAATAATCCGAAGAAAATTATTAGGGAAGCTCAATTTCAGACTGGTGGAATATACTATATATATTTGTCTAGATTAATTTGTTCTAACGCTTAGCTTCCTTTTTCCGCCACTAGATGTCCCGGCGATCAATTTCAAACAAGATCGAAAATGGCCCGGTCAAATTAAAAACTTTATATCGAAATTGAAATCACAGATACATGAAATATACTCTAATCAAAAGAGAGTAAATTTTTCTGATTAATCGTTTGGTTAATCATATCCATAATTTAATTAGTTTTATATTAAATAAGACGTACACGTTTGAAATATAATTCTAATTTGGACTCGAATTTTGAAATGAAAGACTCCAATTCATTTTAAATTAAGAAACATTAAATATATTGATAATTGTTCCTCCCCCCCCCCCCCCCCAGGCCACTCAAAAATTAAAGAGGCGAAACTTTTAAGAGACGATGTATTTTCGGTAGTTTACGGGTATACATTTGGAGTGTGGTTTTTTTAAGAGGAATAAGATTTTTGGACCGAGACGCTGCCCGCCAGAGCACCAGCTCGGAGGGCCGAGCTTCGAGGGCGTGCCGAAGCACGCACGAAAAGCTCGTAGAAAAATAAATAGTGTTAGGGCCACACGATTTTGCTTGCCATCACTGTGATTTTTTGTTTAAAGAGCATGTTTGAATTTTCAAATGAGAAATCTTAAACTCAATATTATCTAGGTTTGTACAATGGACTTTCGAATTGCTACCACCCCAATTTTTATTAATCTTTGTTTTTTTTTTTTGTTATCTTCTCGAAAACAATTTCTAATTCGGTCAGATTCTGCATGAAATTTTTTATTTTTTGATTCAGAGATGACCCAATAAATAGAAAACTATTAATAAATACAGAAAATCAAATCTTGTTTTTTAAAGTTTTAAAAAAAATTTTAAAAAGTTTTTTAAAGTTTAAAATTTTTTTAAAAAGTTTTAAAATTTTTTTCAAGTTTTTTCAAGTATTTTCAAGCTTTTTAGAGTATAGTTATAGATAAAATTATGAAAAACTTCTTAAGTAGATAGATAAATCGTTGTACAATTTGAGCCTAAAACTTACTGTATAGAGGTACACCTCCTAATATTAATATTCAAACTTCTTTGGTTTTCTATTTATTGCTAATGAGATCAAATGGAAGGGCAGTGTCATACCCAGAGAGATCTATGGATTATTTTTGTACAGTTGTTTGACTCTGGGAACCATTAACCAGTCTTTTATTTTTTTTTATTTTAAGGTATCTAAATCCCTTTAAGCTATCGTATACTTTCACTTAAAATGGGAAATAAAATTTTATTTTCTTGGAATTAGAAAAGGTCAAACAATGAACATACTAAGAGTTAAAATTTTATTAAAATCACACATAATTATTTATAATTATAATGTAAAAATCATCCTGATAGCTTCTGCTATGTTTGCAGTGAAACTTTAAAATCGCAACATTCGCGTGGCATAATTAAACAGTATATCAATGCTCGGTATTAATCACAGCTTACACTCACGCACTGTAATTCACTTTGAAAAAGCCGGAGCAAAAAATTGGGACCTTTTTAACCGATTTCAAAAAAGGAGGAGGTTCTCAATTCGACTGAATTTTTTTTTTTTTTATATAAGTACACAATTTAAACAACTTTGAAAGACAGAATCCCCACCTAGAACTCCGAAAAGTTGATTCTATGATCGCGAAAAGTGTACTGAGAGAAGACAACGATAACAGTTCACGATTATAGTGATAGAGCACTGTATGTTTTAACTTATCAAAGTATGAACATTCTTACCACTCAGCGAGTAAGTTATTGAGAGCGCTGCCGCCCAGTGAGTCTTCCGAACTTTCTTGTGAGGACTTCGAGACCCCCCGACCTCATCCACTGTTAGCCAAAAATGTTGCAATATATTTTTATTATTTGGGGTGTTTAAGGAAAAAGTGTCGGGCCGTTAGCCTGAAGTACGCTAGTTCGAGACTGAGTCTCGGCAGATATTTGCAGTCGCCTCCTCTTGGAAAGCAATGGCAACCTACCAAGAGTACAATTGGCTAGTAACCTCTCCAAACTAGCCGTTCGGAACCGGCGTTAAAAAGTAGGTCCCGGATATCTGTGTAAAAACAGCTAAACACACTCAGCACAGGTAGGTATATGTGGAGAGGAGCCGAAATGCCAGGGAGACCTGATATGGCACTTAAAGAAGAAGGGAAGAAAAGTGGGACTGGAAGCTGGAACATGTAGAAAAATGACCATTTTTTGCAATTTAGGGGGTGGGGATCCCCCCTCAAATCTCCCTCTTGCTGTTTTCGAACTTCCATTGCTGATAATGAACATACTATATAAAAAAGTTATTGCAATACTTACAAATTAATACATTTTTTGCATGTGAGAGAGAGTAATAATTCACTTATGAATATTTTCGAATTTCGCTATCAATTGAGATTTTAATATCTAGCCCGAAGTGAACTTGGCACTTTAATGGAAATGAAATGATTCAGATAAGAAAACTAAACACGCTGTCTCCAAACGTAATTTCATCCTAATATAATTTCAAAGATACGCTTAAATTCAATCGAATCTCATTAAAGATATCCATTTTTATCAATTCCTCTCTGCCCAGTATCGAAAACCATTTTATTTTTTGAATTACCCTATAACTTTTTTCTCTACTCTCAATTTGTATAAGAAAATCCCTATATCTAAAAGATAATATTTTATTATAACATTTAAATGTTAGACAATTTATGGCTCAAAGGGATTCAGATTTTTTAATAATAATTTCTTAAAATAATCTTTAAATAGAAAAATGATTTAGAATTATTTATAAATATGTACTAAAAACTTCACATGGATTGTGGCTTAAACTTATGGTCTTAGAACGAGGACTAAACTATTAGGTTAAATATCAAATTATATATGTACCGATAGGTACTTTTGAAAAGAGCGTTTCGTATCAAAATATTATTAATTGAACAAATATTGCTATAAACAAACGTGTAATAAATCATCCATGATTTTTAAAAGTTGATATTTGAATAAATTTTCTCTTTGTAGAGAGAGGGACTGGTAGAATTTTCAGCTGAAAGTAATGGAAGGCAGCCCAAGGATAGTGAATAAAAAAAAATCATCACATTTACAAATAAGGTGTATTTATTGCACTGTCATTCTTTTCTTTTTTCTCCTTCCCTTTTAAACCAATGTTTCGTAGCAATCTTCCCTCCTTCTTCAGGGTTTCAATGAAGGAAACATACAAGATGCTTCCTTCTTATTTCCTCCAGAAGAGTTTGAAATTTTTTCCTGCCTTAGCAGAAGAATCAAATATAATTGTTTTTTTCTTAATTGAAGAAGGGGAGAAGAATCCTCCGAAACGTTGGTTTAAAAGTTGATCTTATCTATTTCTTTATTTGTCTTCAACAATTTATATGTTATATAAATGGGTTTGTATTAAACATACATCCAAATAGTACATTACAAATAGGGAATTACCCAAAAGAAATATAACTTATAACAAGTAAATACAAAAACTCTCAAACCAGATCAAAATTTAAGATTTAAGATTTTAACAATACCAAAATAACAAAAATAATGAATAACAAACATATGTACAGAATACATATAAGTCATACACAACAATAAATAATATGTACACTCACTCATTCATTATAAAAGATCTAAGCATCATGGCTCCACAAATAAAATTATTGTATATATCATTTATCTGTGTAAGACTGGTGATATTTAACAATACTTTGAGAAAGATCTCAAGAGTTTCCTTTGGTTGGTGGATGGAGAGTCTCTTTGGGAGAGACAGGATCCCCACTTGTTTAAGGAGGTTGTGGGATTGCTTGTTGAGAGACTGAACGATCTATCTATTATCTACTGATGTCATATTATATGATATTGGTTGTTTCCGTCTTTTTCGAAAAAAGACTAACTTGAAACCAGCCTTGTCTTCTCGTAGGAGTGCTCGGATACACACAATGTGGCTTTGTATGTCGATTAAATCAATTCACAACATATGCTGCGACACTAGTAGTAGGTAATGATATCGAAATATTTTATTTTATTCTATAACTGAATCTAAATCGCAATTTTCAAATGGACTTGTTGTAAAGGTGGCCTTATTAATTTTAGAACTAAAGAGGTTGTAATTTAATCTTCAAGAGCTATTTCTCACATAATTTAATAATCGTATGTTTTATTTATAATAATTCCCAATACAACTGTGAATATAAATATAAATAAACACAATAATTTATCGAAATTTCTAAATTTATTTGAATAGTATGAAAATTAATATTTGAAGCACGAGTTCAAGACTCGCTCAAAGCTAAGGATTTGACTTGATCTAAACACTAACACCATTAACACATAAATAATAGTGCTTTTTCTTTTGACAAGTTTCCTATAGATTATAACCTATATACTTTCAGACCTTAGACATTATAAGATATATCTTATATGGTCTAAGTTTCAAACTGCTGATTCAGACAGTTTAAAAAGTTTTTTCTATCGATATATTTCTGAAAAAACAGGTACATTTTTTGTTCTATTATTATTTATAAATTCATATTTATATCTTGGTAATACAATTTCTTTTTCTCTTTCTAAGCGAAGGAGCGAATAACCTACAATGGAAAAAAAACAATCAAATTATGAAACAACAAGAATGAAGGTGACAAAAGAACACGTTTCTCTATAAAAATCATTGTTCATACCTACTCAATTTGAATGAAATTATATAAAAAAAACTAATAATAATAAAAATAAATACATTTGATTCTGTAAAAATCCTCAAACTTTTCTCTATAATAATATATTTGTTGTTAGAGTTCGTGGCTGTGATGAAACTGCATTAGATGGAGGATGAGGTATCAGCCAAAATTGAATGCGCTGGGTTCAATAAAAAGTTTTATTCAGGGTGTTTTAATGAACCCAAAGCATCCAAATTTGGTTGATACCATCAAATGCAGTAATAATATTTAAGACTAATAAATTATATTTAAAAAAAAACTTAAAAATACGCTTTTTAAGTACAAAATAATGTAATACTTAATCAAAAAGAGTGGGGCACTTTGTCGAAATTAATTAAAAGTTTTAAAAATAAAGAACAAGATACAATAAAATTTTAATTAAAATAAATCAATTCGTTTTTTATATTTATTCTCTATTCCCACAATATGCTATTTTTGGACTTTTTATTGGAAATTATGAAATATGATGTTATTAAATTAAAGAACAAGATGCAGATTTTTAAATAAAGAGTTCTAACAATCTTCTACAGATATTCTCAGGATCTATATAACCAATGGCTCCCCCTCCCAGCTTTCTCTTCCCCACCCTCAGTATTTATTTTATGCACTTCTAAAGAATTAGCAGAGGTAAAATTTTAATAAAATCACACATACATAAATTATTTGTAATTATTTATTGAACACGAATAAATAATTATAATAAAACATGTGTGATTTTACTAAAATTTTACCTCTGCTAATTCTTTAGAAGTGCATAAAATAAATACTGAGGGTGGGGAAGAGAAAGCTTAGAGGGGGGACCCATTGGATATATACATCCCAAGGATATCTGTAGAAGATTGTTAGAACATTCCTCTGGATATTCCCGGGGTGTGGGTAGAATATTCATAGGACATTCCTCGGGAGATTCCCAGAATATCTGTAGAAGATTTTTAGGTGGCATTATGGGCTTTCTAAGTATATTCTTAGAATATCTACGTAGATTTATAGGACTTCTATGGAATATACGAATGTTCGGAAAAGATATTGAAAGAATATACATAGAATATTCTTGTGCTACCTAAGGCCTAGATTTTCATTTTTTGACCCTACACCCTTAAATGATTATAAATGATTTTATTAAATTCAACTTTTACTAATTATCTATTCATTTTTTTATCCTGACTGAAAAACATAACATTTGAAGAAAATAAATTGTTTTGGGCCGCACATAAATTATACTGATTCTAATGATAGTTTTTTAAGCACAAAACAACAATTAATGTACAATAAGGATTTCGTTTTGACAAATATCATAGAATATCTAATGTCATGTGTGGAAGCCATTATACATTTCATAGTAAACAATAGACACAAGAATAATAATAAATAAGCAATTGTATATTCTTTAATTTTAATTATTACCTAATAATAGACATAAAAACAAGATATTATAATCAATTTAAAGAAGAAGGAATCTATATCATTGAAAACAAATGAAAAAATGAAATGTTTAAATTGACGTAATCTCCAGAAACTAATACGATTTTACTACTGAGAATGGTGAGCAAAACTGTATGATGAATTAAAAATAACTAATAATAATATTAATTTACAAAATAATATCAAGCAATTATAAACAAATAAATAAACAACAATGAAAAGTGAATAAACAATAAAATAAAAGTCCCTAAACCAAAGAGTCAAATTTACACCTCCGCTGGTCGAGGACTCTTTTTTTCCAGGAAAATAAATTGAATGAGCATGATCTTTATCAAATATTTTGAGATTTGAAAAATCGAAATTGTGTCCCAGATTAGTTGAATAGCATATAATATATTATATATGAAATTTGAAGTATTTATATTCGAGTGAAAATACAAGGTAAATTTTGTTTCGTAATTTTTTTGAAGAATAAAAATTTAATAAGTATAATAAATACAATGGCTAAGTGCATATTTTTTTCTAAATTAAATAGACTTGTGGATAAAAATTTGCACAAATTATTATCAAAAAAATGTAGAGATTTCAAAAATTATTCCATTCCAAAACTATTTACAACTCGTGGTACTTAGGTAAATTTATTAGTAAAAAAATGTGTTTTTTGATAAAATTTTTTAATAAGATTATTATGAGTAGTATAGTATTAAAATTTTAAACATTTAGATTATTTATAAAATTGCGTCAAAATTTTAAATTTTTAAAATTAAGAAACTAATGAATTTTCAAATCTTTTTTTGATGGGTGACTTTGAAAAGTTTTGTCTTTCCTTCTTTTAACCGACTTCAAAAAAGGAGGAGGTTCTCTATTCGATTGAATTTTTTTTTTTTTTTTTTTTTTTTTTTTTGTGCCTATGTTACCTCATATCTCCGCCAATTGTCAACCGATTTTGAAAATTTTTTTTGCATTGGGTCCAGTCTAGCTTCCGATTGGTCCCATTTTTTTTCGATTTTTTTCATAGGTATTAGACCTTTTTTATTAGGTTTGTTTAGACCTAACCTCTTTGTTTATGAACCGATTTCGATGGTTCTTTTTTTATCCGAAAGGGGGTGTCTTAGGGATGGTGTCATATTAATTTGGTCAAGTTCTGATGATATCATCACTATTAATAACATCACTAAAAAGAGAAAATAAAAATTTTTAAGAAAAAAATAAAAACCGACTTCAAAAAATTAAATGCAACAAATATAAAAATACACTAAAAGGTATAAAATAATTATTATCTTATTTAGTTACAACTAAACGACGAAATATTAACACGAAATTACTTTTGAAGTTGGTGCCAAACATATACCTTTTATGAATCGCACTCGACGGATCTTACTTAGTACGTTTGGCGGGTACGCTCGCTTATAGGTATAGTTTGTTTGGCACCGACTTTAAAAAGTAATTTCGTGTTAATATTTCGTCGTTTAGTTGTAACTAAAATAAGATAATAATTATTTTATACCTTTTAGTGTATTTTTATATTTGTTGCATTTAATTTTTTGAAGTCGGTTTTTATTTTTTTCTTAAAATTTTTTTTTTTTTTTTTTTTTATTTTCTTCAAAATTTTTACCCGAATATTTTTTTGTAAATGGCTAAATAATATATCTCGCACACATACCTAATTACACAAAATTATATTTAACACGATTAAATAATTAGTAGTGATAAGTGAAAGTCGAGTGGGGTGCTTTAAACACGGTTAATTAATTAAAAGCGATAAGTGAAAATAGTATGACATATTATTCTAAGCCGATTAAGATTATCTGGGAAGATAAGCTAAGAATAGCTTGCACTAATTGCTTTCGAAGGATACATAAGGTGGTGATAGGGACGGTGAGAGGTGTTATTGTGGGGGAGATAGGGACAATGGGTGGGGGTGGATAGGGGCAATGGTAGGGGGGAGTTGGGGATAGGGAAAAGGGTATATAAGAGGATGAGTGATAGGGAGATTGGGCATTGTGTTTCAAGCAGTGACAGTTGAAACATCGACTGGGAATATTACAAAATGGCCTCTCCACCTTCATCCACCCTCTCAGGTGACTCCTCCCCTCAATAATAAACAACCCTTCATTCCTTATATTAATTATATGCATCGAATTATAGAAACCATTAAATATAATTTTCTTTCTTTCTACTTATTATACTTTTATCTATCGTGAATATATTTATTCTTGTAAATGTGTACCTGTGGGATTAGAGTATTCCAGATCCAGGTGCGAGACGTTTGCTGTTAAGGTAAGACATCTTCTAGTCTTATAATTAAATAAATAAGATATAGTCAAATATTTGAAAGTTACTTTTTTTGATTTTTTCACAAAATTAAACATAATTTTATTATAAGGTTGGCAACTAAGTAATTGCGGGTTTCACTCATAGATGGCTTCAGTTGAATTTTTAGGTTTGCTGGCGTAGTCAAAATGTAAAACACATTTTGTTATTTGATAGTTGGCAATTCAGCTGTCAATCAGTAAAAAAGTTTTTTGATCGGTTGCGTAGTTTTCGTTTGGCGTTCGTTGAAAAATGGAAAATCAAAAGGAACATTTTCGTCATATTTTGCTTTTTTATTTCCGCAAAGGGAAAAACGTATCGCAAGCTCACAAAAAGTTATGTGCTGTTTATGGCGACGAAGCCTTAAAAGAACGGCAGTGTCAAAATTGGTTTGCCAAATTTCGTTCTGGTGATTTTTCACTCAAAGATGAAAAACGCTCTGGTCGTCCAGTTGAAGTTGATGACGACCTAATCAAAGCAATAATCGATTCGGATCGTCACAGTACAACACGTGAGATTGCAGAGAAGCTTCATGTATCACATACATGCATTGAAAATCACTTAAAACAACTTGGCTATGTTCAAAAACTCGATACATGGGTTCCTCACGAACTGAAAGAAACGCATTTAACGCAACGCATTAACATCTGCGATTTGCTAAAGAAACGTAATGAAAATGATCCATTTTTAAAACGACTGATAACTGGCGATGAAAAATGGGTTGTTTACAACAATATCAAGCGGAAAAGATCGTGGAGCAGGCCAGGTGAACCAGCTCAAACAACATCAAAAGCTGGTATTCATCAAAAGAAGGTTTTGTTATCAGTTTGGTGGGATTTCAAAGGAATTGTCTACTTTGAACTCTTACCACCCAACCGAACGATCAATTCTGTTGTCTACATTGAACAACTAACGAAATTAAACAATGCAGTTGAAGAAAAAGCGGGCCGAATTGACAAATCGAAAAGGTGTTGTATTCCATCATGACAATGCAAGGCCACACACATCTTTGGTCACTCGGCAAAAATTATTGGAGCTTGGTTGGGATGTTTTGCCACATCCACCATATAGTCCTGACCTTGCACCATCTGATTACTTTTTATTTCGATCTTTACAAAACTCCTTGAATGGTAAAAATTTCAATAATGATGATGATGTCAAATTGTACCTGATTCAGTGTTTTGCTAATAAAAACCAGAAGTTTTATGAACGTGGGATTATGATGCTGCCTGAAAGATGGCAAAAGGTCATTGATCAAAATGGGCAATACATTACAGAATAAAGTTATTTAGTTCCATGAAAGAATTGTCTTTGATTTTCTATACAAAATATGCAATTACTTAGTTGCCAATGCAAGAATATTTATATAAAAATAACTTTAAATTCACTATTTAATTTTATTAATATCATGTTTTTTTTTCTTTTTTAGGAAGGCGCTCGCCCTACTAATATTTACATTTAGATTAAGTATTTTCTGAAAAAACAAATCCTTTATCGTTTTCATCCTGTATCCATTTTACCTTTATTTCCCACTCTTTCTTTCAGCTGTCTATGCCTCTGCATTTAAATTTACTATCGAGACATATTCATATATAATAATTACATTGGCATAATTTTTTACATACACTACACATTCCCATTAATGATAAGTACCTGGGCCACCAAGCGATGCTCGATAACATTTTGCTTCAGTTAATAGCTATATATATTAATCCCCGAAACCCCCCTCGACCCCCGGACCCCCACCACTTCACCCCACCCTACCTCCCACGGAATTATAATTATATTTTTCGAGATAACAATTGTTTTGTCAAAATGTCTGTTAGTCTGGTTGTCTGGTTGTACGTTAGTCTGTGCGTTACCAAATTTTTATGTCCATTGAGATTAAGAGCTGATTAGATTTTGGTGCATTTCGACCCAAAATTAAGGGCGGTGGAGGGGGGGGTTAAAAATTAAAAATCTAGGCCATATGAGCGAGCGTACCCGCCAAACGTACTAAGTAAGATCCGTCTTCATAAAAGGTATATGTTTGGCACCAACTTCAAAAAGTAATTTCGTGTTAATATTTCGTTGTTTAGTTGTAACTAAATAAGATAATAATTATTTTATACCTTTTAGTGTATTTTTATATTTGTTGCACTTAATTTTTTGAAGTCGGTTTTTATTTTTTTCTTAAAAATTTTTATTTTTCTCTTTTTAGTGATGTTATTAATAGTGATTATATCATCAGAACTTGACCAAATTAATATGACACCATCCCTAAGACACCCCCTTTCGGATAAAAAAAGAACCATCGAAATCGGTTCATAAACAAAGAGGTTAGGTCTAAACAAACCTAAACAAACCTAATAAAAAAGGTCTAATACCTATGAAAAAAAATCGAAAAAAAATGGGACCAATCGGAAGCTAGACTGGACCCAATGCAAAAAAAATTTTCAAAATCGGTTGACAATTGGCGGAGATATGAGGTAACATAGGCACAAAAAAAAAAAAAAAAAATTCAATCGAATAGAGAACCTCCTCCTTTTTTGAAATCGGTTAAAAATAACTTTAAATTCACTATTTAATTTTATTAATATCATGTTTTTTTTCTTTTTTAGGAAGGCGCTCGCCCTACTAATATTTACATTTAGATTAAGTATTTTCTGAAAAAACAAATCCTTTATCGTTTTCATCCTGTATCCATTTTACCTTTATTTCCCACTCTTTCTTTCAGCTGTCTATGCCTCTGCATTTAAATTTACTATCGAGTCATATTCATATATAATAATTACATTGGCATAATTTTTTACATACACTACACATTCCCATTAATGATAAGTACCTGGGCCACCAAGCGATGCTCGATAACATTTTGCTTCAGTTAATAGCTATATATATTAATCCCCGAAACCCCCCTCGACCCCCGGACCCCCACCACTTCACCCCACCCTACCTCCCACGGAATTATAATTTCACTTATGGTATTGATTTCACGAAAAATATAATAAAAAATTCTTGTTTAATTTTAATAACTAAAATTAATTCAAAATTTATTCAAATAATAATAAATAATATATGAAATTTGAAATATTTATAACTTCATATAATATGGATTTAAATTCGTAAACACACAAATTGGATATTTTTAAGACTCTTTATGGTTTATGTGTATATTAACTGCATTTTTGTGACAATTATTTTAATAATAAGCTGACGTGTCTGATGTGGCCATCCACTTGACTTTACCATACACCCTGGCCCCTCACTTATATTTAATATTTAATAAAATTAGTTATAATTATGTAGAGGAGGGGGCTAGTTTTTGCATTTTTAGACTTCTGCGGGCCCACTGATTATGTATACCAAATTTGGTTGAGTTTGGTAAATGGCCAGGATTTTCATTTTTTGACCCTGCTCATTAGGGATTTTTTGTAGAGAAAAATAAATAGCTTGGTTTCGCTCAATTTTTTACTTTACCATACAGGGTATGGTCAAGTATTGTAATCGTGCATGAAAAAAGTGTTTTTTCCTTCTTTTATTCGAAATATCTCAAAAACGGCTGAAACTATTATGATTAAAAAAATTGATCTAAACCATGGCATTTCGCTCTACAAAAAAGCTCTAATAAGTGAACATCGAAAAAATTATATTTTTCGAGATAACAATTGTTTTGTCAAAATGTCTGTTAGTCTGGTTGTCTGGTTGTACGTTAGTCTGTGCGTTACCAAATTTTTATGTCCATTGAGATTAAGAGCTGATTAGATTTTGGTGCATTTCGACCCAAAATTAAGGGCGGTGGAGGGGGGGGGGTTAAAAATTAAAAATCTAGGCCATATGAGCAAACTTAACCAAATTTTGTATACATAATCAGTGGACCCCCAGAAGTCTAAAAATGTGAAAATTAACCGCCCAAAATGGAGGAGGGGGGGTGTAGTGTCAAAAAATGAAAATCTTGGCCATTTACTAAACTCAACCAAATTTTGTATACATAATCAGTGGGACCAAAGAAGTAAAACAAATTTAAAAACTGATCCCCTCCCCCTACATGATTATAAATAATTTTAGGGTGCAGGCTGTATGGTAAAGTCAAGTGGATGGACAGATCAGAACATGTCAGTTTATTTTTTTAACAAAATAGTTTGAGTCGTTTTTTAGATATTTAGAAAAAACGAAGAAAAAAACACTTTTTTCACTCACCATTACAATACTTGACTATATCGTATGTAAAACTGGCTTCTTTAAGGATTATAAATTATTGCTATAAAAATATAGTTTTTTATTAAAATAAAATATTTACAATATAGGAAGTTTATCAATTAAATACTTTACCTATAAAAATATAGAATATAATTTGTAAGTCCTTATTCTAATGGTTTTATCGTAATACAGATACAATTAACAAAATAGTATATTCTATTAAAATAGAAATCTGAAAAAATATATCAAGCAATTATAAACAAATAAATATCAACCTATAATTGGAGTAGGTGCTCATACTTGAGAACGATCGATCGCAGAATAAGTCGATCGAAACGTCGTAGTTATATTGTATTATTTGTTTCAATAAATAATGTGATTTAAATAAAAATTCAAATTTTAAATAAATAAAAAAAAATAATAAATAAATAAACAACAATGAAAAGTGAATAAACACTAAAATAAAAGTCCCTAAATCTAAGAGTCAAATTTACGTCTCCGCTGGCCGAGGACTTTTTTTTCCAGGGAAATGAATTAAATGAGCAAGTTCTTTGTCAAATATTTGGAGATTGGAAAAATCGAAATTTTGTCCTAGGCTAGTTGAATGGCTGTAGCGTGGTACTTAAGTAAATTTATTAATAAAAAATCTGACAAAAAATTTGAATAGCATTATTATAGTATAGTATTAAAATTTTTAACATTTAGATTATTTATAAAAATGCGTCAAAATTTAAATTCTTAAAATTAAGAAACTAATGAATTTTAAAATCTTTTTTTATGGGTGACTTTGAAAATTTTGCCTTTTCTTGTTAATTATTTATCAGTGTTTAGTGCAACACTCTTAAATAATTAGTAGTGATAAGTGAAAGTCGAGTGGGGTGCTTTATTTATTTATTTTTTATTTTTAAGCCTTTATTGGTTCAAATTACATTTTACATTTAACATTCTATATACATTTTAATTATTTAGTATCATTATTATTACAATCATCATTTTTATTTTTTTAACTATAATAAAATACATTTGTTTTCATTTTTAATTAAACTATGCACAAGTTATAAAGGAACCAGACCCCGAGGGGCATAGGCCTCTCCCATGGTCTTCCAAGTGTCTCTGTTTCTTGCCACTCTCATCCATTCGACTCCAGTCACTCTCACTAGTTCGTCATTCCATCTTCTTGGTGGTCTTCCTCGCGATCTTTTCCTGTCTAGGGGACACCACTCAGTTAGAATTTTTGGCCATCTTTCATCCTTCATTCTAGCAATATGCCCCGCCCATCTCCATTTACTTTTTCTTAAGTCAATGCTAATATTTCTCATTTTTGTAATTTTATATAGATCTTCTATTTTATGTCTGTCTATTTTTCTGTAGCCAAGGATACTTCGGATCATATTTCTTTGGGCTATCTCGAGTTTTTGTACCGTTAATTCAGTAGGCGACCATGTTTGACTTCCATATAGTAATGCAGGAAATACACATGTTTTTAGAGTTTTGATCTTTGTGTCCAGTTTAATTTGCTTATTTTTTAATATAAATTTTAAAGACCAGAACTTGTTCCAGGCTAATCCTATTCTTCTGTTAACTTCATGTTTGGTCTTCTCTTTAAAAGATAGTTTTTGTCCCAGGTATATGATGTTTCTTTTGCAAACAATAGGTGGTTTGCTTGCCTCGTATTCAATATCTTTCTGTATAGCATTTGTTAATATAAAAGATTTGTTATTATTTATTCTTAAGCCTATATTTTCACTTGCTTTGTTCATATCTTTAATCATTATTACCATATCATCTAGTGATGTTGCTATCAGAACGATATCATCCGCAAATCTTAAATTGTTTATAAATTTTCCATTAACCCTTAGACCTTTATTTTCCCAGTTCAGATTGCGAAACATTTCTTCTAGAGCACAATTAAACAAGGCCGGTGATAGTGGGTCGCCTTGTCTAACACCTCGCTTGACAGGGAAAAACTGCCCAGGTTCTTCTAGGACAATTCGCGCTTGAGAGCCTTTATAGATGTTTTTAATTAATTCAATGTATGTTGGATCTACACCTTGAGATTTCAGTGCTTGGAATATATATTCTTGGTGGACAGAATCAAATGCTTTTTCGAAATCTATAAAAGCCAAATAGATATCAAATTTGTATTCATTTGCTTTTTTCGATGATAATGTTAATTGAATGCAGGTGCTCACAAGTTGAGTATCCTTTTCTGAATCCGGCTTGTTCTGGTGGTTGTGCTTCGTCTAGTATCTTTTCCAATCTATTATTTATTAGTTTCATAAAAATTTTTCCTATGTTAGATGTTAAAGTTATAGGTCTATAATTTTTGATATCATGAGGATCACCTTTTTTAAATATAATAATTATATTAGAATATTTCCATTGTGATGGAATTATTTGGGTATTTAATATATTATTAAATAATTTCGTTAATGGACTTTTAATAATTTCAATAGAAAATTTTAGTATTTCGTTTTTTATGCCATCCATCCATGCCAATTTTATTTTTATTAGAATTAGAATTATTTTTAAATAAATTTCTTTTAATAGAATTATTTTTAATTAAATTCTTTTTATGAATATTTTTAATTTTATTTGTCTTATTATATTTTACAAAAGATTTAATTTCAGCAATGTTAGTAAATTCATTTTCTGAATTTTTGGATTTAATTGAATTATTTGAATTAATCGGATCCGTTGAATTAGTTGAGTTAATTGCATTTTTGAATTGATTGCATTTGTTGAATTTATTATATCATTTGGGAGGTTGTAGTCATTTATGCCCGAGTTGACCAGACTTACTGGGCAGGAGTCAATCATTTTTTATGGGTGACTTTGAAAATTTTGCCTTTTCTTGTTAATTATTTATCAGTGTTTAGTGCAACACTCTTAAATAATTAGTAGTGATAAGTGAAAGTCGAGTGGGGTGCTTTAAACACGGTAAAATAATTAAAAGTGATAAGTGAAAATAGTATGACGTACCATTTTCTAAGCCGATTAAGATTATCTGGGAAGATAAGCTAAGAATAGCTTGCCCTAATTGCTTTCGAAGGGTATATAAGGGGGTGATGAGGACAGTGAGAGGGGTTATTGTGGGGGAGATAGGGACAATGGGAGGGGGTGGATAGGGGCAATGGTAGGGGGAGTTGGGGATAGGGAAAAGGGTATATAAGAGGATGAGTGATAGGGAGATTGGGCATTGTGTTTCAAGCAGTGACAGATGAAACATCGACTGGGAATATTACAAAATGGCCTCTCCACCTTCATCCACCCTCTCAGGTGACTCCACCCCTCAATAATAAACAACCCTTCATTCCTTATATTAATTATATGCATCGAATTATAGAAACCATTAAATATAATTTTCTTTCTTTCTACTTATTATACTTTTATCTATCGTGAGTATATTTATTCTTGTGCGCTAGTGTAAATGTGTACCTGTGGGATTAGAGTATTCCAGATCCAGGTGCGAGACGTTTGCTGTTAAGGTAAGACATCTTCTATTCTTATAATTAAATAAATAAGATATAGTCAAATATTTGAAAGTTACTTTTTTTGATTTTTTCACAAAATTAAACATAATTTTATTACGAATATTTATAGGGGTTTTGCACTTCAAATTGAACATTTTACAAATAAAATAATAATAATAAAATGTTCAATTTGGAATGAATAAATAAACAACAATTAAAAGTTAATAAACACTAACATTAAAGTCCCTAAAAAGGAATCTTTTTCCCAGGGAAATAAATTGAATGACCGAGTTCTTTGTCAAATATTTTGAGATTGGAAAAATCGAAATTGTGTTCCAGACTAGTTGAATAGCTGTAGCGTGGTACTTAGATAAATTTATTAATAAAAAAAATGTGTTTTTTGATAAAATTTATTTAATACTTTCCCGCGAAATAATTAAGCCTTTCGGACCTCTAGGTATATATAGTATTCCAGTGAGGCATGGCTTGATCTCAAATAGAAATTCGACTTGAAATTGATAAGTTGATGTTTTTTTTTTTTTTTAATTATTTCTTCAATTTAGACAATGAATCTGCCTGTTGGTGTGTTTGACCCACCAGGTGAATTCTAATTAGGGTGTAGTATTTATAATATGTTGTTGGAGTAATTATAATAGCTTTTTTATTAAAATTTTTAATACTTTCCCGCGAAATAATTAAGCGTTTTGGACCTCTGAGCTCAAATAGAAATCCCATTTGAAATTGTTAAGTTAGTGGGGTTTTTTACTTTACCATACAAGGTATTGTCAAGTATCGTATCGTGCATGAAAAAAGACGATTTTTTTGCTTCTTTTTTTCGAAATATCTCAAAAACGGCTTAAACTATTTTGATTAAAGAAAATTGGACGAAACCATGGCATTTCTGTCTATAAAAAAGCTCTAATAAGTGGAGATCGAAAAAATTATATTTTCAAATGTCTGTTAGTCTGTGTGCGTTACCAAATTTTTGTGGACGAGCAAGCTCAAAAACTAGTGTGAATATAAAAACCAAATTTCTCACGTAGTTTTGGTCCATTGAGATTAAGAGCTGATTAGATTTTGGTGCATATCGACCCAGAATTAAGGAGGGGGGTGGAGGAGAGGTTAAAAATTAATAATCTAGGACATTTGAGCAAACAACCAAATTTTGTATACATAATCAGTGTAGCCCCAGAAGTCTAAAAATGCAAAAACTAAGCGTCCAAAAAGGGGGGGGGGGTGTTTGTACTGTCAGGAAATAAAAATCTAAGCCCTTGTGTACCAAACTCAACCAAATTTTGTATACATATGAAATTGATAAGTTGATGGGTTTTTTTAATTATTTCTTCAGTTTAAACAATGAATCTGTTTTCTGTTATGTGTTTGACCCATCAGGTGAATTCTAATTAGGGTGTAGTATTTATAATATGTTGCTGGAGTAATTAAGTTATAATAGCTTTTTACTTTACCATACAGGATATGGTCAAGTATTGTAATCGTGAATGAAAAAAGTGTTTTATTTGCTTCTTTTTTTTCGAAATACCTCAAAAATGGCTGAAACTATTTTGATTAAAAAAAAAATTGAGCGAAACCATGGCATTTCGCTCTACAAAAAAGCTCTAATAAGTGAACATCGAAAAAATTATATTTTTAGAGATAATAACTCTTTTGTCAAAATGTCTGTTGGTGTTAGTCTGTGCATTATCAAATTTTTGTTGACGAGCTAGCTCAAAAACTAGTGTGAATATTAAAACCAAATTTCACATATCAAAACCAAATTTCACGCGTAGTTTTGGTGCATTGAGATTAAGAGCTGATTAGATCTTGGTGGATATCGATTCAAAATTAAGGTTGCGGGGGAGGGGCTGTTAAAAATTAATAATCTAGGCCATTTGAACAAACTCAACCAAATTTTGTATACATAATCAGTGTACCACCCCAGAAGTCTAAAAATGCAAAAACTAAGCGTCCAAAATGGAGGGGGGGGGTTTGTATTGTGAGGAAATAAAAATCTAGACCCTTGTGTACCAAACTCAACCAAATTTTGTATACATAATTAGTGAGACCCCAGAAGATTAAAAATGCAAAAATAGCAACCCAAAATGGGGAGGGGGAGGGAGCGTAGGGTCAAAAAATTAAAAAACTAGACCATTCTACAAAATTCAACCAATTTATGTATACCTAATTCGTGGGCCTCCAGAAGTCTAAAAATGCAAAAACTAACAGCCCAAAATGGTGGTGGGGAGGGGGTGTATGTTCAAATGCAATTTTGCTCAAAAAGCTAACACTAATCTATGAGTGAACATTGTATTGTATTTATTTTGATTAGTTATGTATATTGATTAAATTATTAAAGTTGTTATAGAGAAGTGGGGACTGTATTTTTTATGCAGATAATTTATATTTTATTGCCAATGTTTCGTCAACTTTGTTGACTTTTTCAGGGCTCAGATAGTGAAACTACTCTGCTTATTTATCATTTTTATAAAAAATATTTATTTTAAACCCATTATTATTATATTGTTTTTATTATTGTTATTGTCTTATTTTATAAGTTATTATAATGTAATATATCTGATCAATATTGTACTATATTACTGTATATTAGGCATACTAATACTAATATTTAGATGAAATAATTTTTTAGAAATAAATAACTAAATTAAAATTATAAATTACCTATATGCAATTTTGAAATTCTTTTTTTTTCTAAATTTAATTCGAGATACTGTTTTGAGACAATTTCGCCTTTATATATTTTCAGTTTAATAAAATTATTTCACATGGATAGATAATAAAATTTCAGTTTTTGTTAAAAAATCACATTCAATAGTAAATAATTCGATTTTAAAAATAATCCCCTTATAATTAAATATTCCCCTCTAAACTTCAATCTAATTATTTTCTTTTACTGATCTAAAACTACATAAGTTAATATCGAAATTTCTCTCATCATACTCAGATCTACAAATTTTTTATATTTGTTTCTTAAATACAAATATTTCATAAAATTTTCATACCAAATGTCGAATGTTTAAGACTTTGATCCGAAACAAATTGCAGTATTGGAGACATTGTACTGGTATTTGTTTCGTAAAAGGTCTTTTAACAATTACTTATCTCAAGTCTAGACGTATTTTGCTACAAATAAAATGTCTCCTATTTGTTTCAAAACACGTCTAGCCTTGAAATTTTCATTATTTTCCCATTTTCAAATTTCGAATTGTATTTCTGAGTGTTTTATACATTTAAAAATAAAGAAAATATTTTAAATTTTAAAATCATCATTCTATTATGTAATATGCGTTCAAAATTAAATTAATAATCTCCCTTTAATTATTATTTATTTATCTATCCATGTGGGGGGTGGTGACAGCTGCCTTCTCGTGGTGCCCCCTGTTTTCGCTAAACAGCTGTCTATGTCTCGGTATAAATTAACTATCGAGACATAATCATATATAATAATTACATTTGCATAATTTTTTCATACCCTATACATTCCTATTAATGATAATAATCAATTTCGAAATCACAAGTATACAATTATAATTTCTCTTTTT